>QZLH01000034.1:57720-94223 GCA_003833135.1 Oehlia diaphana
TTTTTGTTTTTTTTTTTTTTTTTTTTTTTTTTTTTTTTTTTTTTTTTTTTTTTTTTTTTTTTTTTTTTTTTTTTTAAGCTTTCGGAATTGAATGAATTTAATTTTGTTATTTAACAAAAAAAAAAATCTCCCTATTAAACAAAAAATTTAGTTAAGTAAATAAAAAAATTATCTATATATATAGTATATATCTTTTTCATCTTTTTCCCTTAAAAAAAAAAACCAAAATAAACCACGAAAAGAAAATAATAAAGTAATAATGTCAGGTATTGACAGTAACATTGGTGGATTCTTAAGTGAGACCACGGAAATCGAACAAAGAATATCCGATGCTAAATCGAATATTACAAGAATTCAAGAATTTCAAGGACAAATATTAAATAGTACTTCAACATCAACATCAAACTCTGCAGCCAGAGAAAGAGAAAACATTATAGCTAATACAAGAAATATACTTATAGAATGTAAAGATCGTGTTAAAAATATTCAATATGAAAATGCTCGTGTTCCTTCATCGGACCCAAATTTTGGTATAAGACAGCAAAGATATGAATATTTAAGAACAAAGTTGTCTAATGTATTAGAAGAATATCGTCAAGTTGAAAGTGATTTTATGAAACAAACCAAAGATCGTATGGCAAGACAATATAAAGTTGTGAATCCAAATGCAACTCAACAAGAAATTGATGATTATGTATCAAATTCCGATTCTGAACCAATATTTCAACATGCTATATTAAAAACAAATGAAGCTAAAAATGCCCTAGAGGAGGTACAAAAACGTCATGAAGATATTAAAAATATTGAAAATACCATCGCTGAACTTGCTGCTTTATTCCAAGAATTACACCTTCAAGTTACAGCTCAAGATCAAACTATTGTCGATATTGAACATAATGCGGAAACAATTGCTGAAAAAACTGAACAAACGACTCAAGAATTGGGAAAAGCGACTCTTCTTGCAAAAGCTGCAAGGAAGAAGAAATGGATTTGTCTTGTTATTTTTATTTTAATCATTATCATCATCGTAATTGTTATAATAACTCAATTACCTCAAATACGTGGTGATAATTCCCAATCTAACAATACTAATAAACCTGTTACTCCCGCTCTTAGCAATAGTCCTTCAAGTCCTTCACTTACCTAAATTAATTTGTAGATTAATTCTTCAACTTGTGATCAGTGTGTATAGTATATAGGGTCAAATTCTTTCTTTGATTTTAAAATTCATTTTATATATATTTATATTTATACATAATTAGAATTCAAGTTAATAAAAGAATTTCTGAATGAAATTTAAAAAAATTATCATGGTAATATAGTAATCATTATTTTGAATTTTTAATTATTTACTTGATATTTTTTTTTCTTATTTAAAAAAAAAAAGATTGTGGAACGTGTTTTGATAACAATTCTTAGGAGGCGCTCTACTTTTTTTTTTAGTAGTTTTGAATAATGTTAATTTATATTTTAATATACAATGTACTGTGCATATATATATTATGTATAATTAAATTTTAAATTACTTAAATTACCGATATTTCGATACAGATTCAGATTGATTTTTAATCGAATTTGCCTCAATATTTGTACTGCAGTAAAAAAAAACGTATTTATTAATGAATTAGCTTCGTGATTTGACGTCAAAGTCAGTTACATAATCTGACTATATATACAATATACTATGTGACAGATAATTGTAAGGCATCACACAAAATTGGCTTCTTCAAAAGTACAAGCATAGCCAAAATCGTCAACATTACAACAAATAAAACAAGCCATGCCAGAATAATAGAAAGTCCATAAACGGCAAACCGGCAAACTTAAAATTAATAAATAATTTATTTATTTTTATAAGCTCAGCCTAGAATGATATTTAAATGCATTTTGATGTGAGTCATCTGAGTGAGTCATTTGTATAATTGTATAATCAAAAAAATTTATCATGATCATCTGACATAACACGACAGAATCGATTTTGACACATTATTACACATTATTACACATTAAAAAAAAATTTTTTATTTTATTATCTTGCATATAAAAAAAATCTTAATACAATTTCATATTACAACCAAGTTTCAACAATAATTTAATAAATTAATTTAATTAATTTAAGCTTACTTTTATATAAGGGAAAATTTGTACAGTGGATATTGCATAAATTATTACTATATTACACGAAAATTATTATCATATTGTGTAATTAAATTAAATAATATAAATTTTCTAAGAAAAACCAGTTTTTCGATTCATCCTTTTTTTTTTTTCTATGAATAATGAGGTTGTTGGAGTTTACGTTGATATTCTTCTAGCTTAATTTGTTTTACGCCTCTCTTCAATTGTTCTAAGAATACAAATGTCAAACAGAAATGAGGTCCAATTCTCATAAAATGTGTGCCAAACCCTTTGTAGAGAGATTTCAATCCTTCGTTCTCTACGATTGTCTTAATTGTGCGAAAGATCGACTGACGATTTATTGATGAGGTATTATATAAACGCGTCCTCCTGTTACAAAATAGAGCAATAAAATTGTTACAATTTGAAAAAATACTTCAATATATATAATGTATAAACGTTCAAATACTTACACTACATCCAAAGGGTTCATAAAAACGACACTAACAAACGCACTTATCAAACTACATCCCATATCAAGCGGAACACCTTCTGAATAACCTTCCCGTAGGGCATAATCTCTCAACATTGTATAGGATGATAAGTTTGCCGCACTACCCAAGATGCCACGATATACAGATATCATAGATCCGCGATAAAGACCCGTTACACCGCCTTCTTTTGCCATAATTTGATGTAACGCTGAGGACACCGAAACATATCCATACTGATTTCCTACCGCTATAGCGCCAGCAGCTGTACTTTGCAAACGTGTTTTCACGAGCTCGAAGGGATTTGCAGATACAGCTCCTAAAGCACCACAGATACCACCGGCAAGCATCCGTTTCCAAGCAGGAGCAGAGGATGATGAAGTAGCATCGTTTTTAGGATGAAGGACCGAAAGTATTGGATCATAAAGTCCCTAAAAATGATAATTATATTGTTTAATTTAAATTATACACGGATCGAAAATAAAATATATTCTTAAATTTCAAAAAGTTCGACTCACCAAGCGAAATACGTTTTTTGAACTTTCTTTTAAAATCGAAGGAACTAAACCTTTTTCAAGTCCACGAATTCCTTCGTATTTGAAAGTTTTCCACAAACAATCGAAACTACTTTTATAGACCTTATAATTTAATAGATCACTAACGTAAATACCATAATTTGTGGATCACGTGACTTTAAGATCGAACGATATTTACCTTTTCAGCAGCAACACGAACTGTTTTGCCAGTAGCATCTTTCATGATTCTGACTTCCCCTTGAAGTTGCATCCTAACTTTCACCGTATCAAAAGGTAAAGTGAAAACAACAGCCATACTAGGAGCCAAAGCACTTAAAGCAAAATTTTCAAGCTGAGATATGTTTGGCTGTGGGGGAAGAGTTTTCAATGGTGGAGCTGATGAAAGTGAATTGGTCTTGTTTTGTGAAGGTTGAGAAGAACGATAATTATTTTTCGAAGGCGGCATCTCGGGTAATTTGCTTGTTATCGAGGTTTTTTGAATAATATGATTAGATATGAGTTATTCCTTCCGAAAGTAAGTTTTTTTTCTCGACTATACATATAATTATGGGAGATAAAAAAAATGAGAGGAATAAAATAGACCATGAAAAGATTTCTCATTCTTAAATAAAAAAATTTGATGACTTAAAACAATTGTAACTAAATAAATTATGCTTCCGCAAAATTCCGAATGTTGATTGCATAATATTACATAGTGTGGAACTCTCTGAATAAAAATGATTTGGAACCAATATCTTTCGACAAATAAAAAAAAAAATCGAAAATGGTTTAACTAAAAAAAGAAATATCACGCGGATGCGATATATCTCGTATGTTTATTTTTAAAAACAAGAATATGATCTGATTGACGCCCCTTTACTTTCTTTTGAAAATAAACCTTTTTTTTTCTATAAATGTTACATACAGTACGATGGTTCTTTTTTAAAAAATTTTTAACATTCTCTTCAATTATGATCGTTCCTTTTTAATTTACTTAATTTGCGAATAAATGATATCATACATTAATACTTCCCGATAGTTTAAATAATTTCTCCCGAAAAGTTCCGGTCACTCTTATTTTTTTTGCTCATTTGTTATTTATTTTTTTTTCTGCATTTGCTTCTTTCAAAATTTTCGGAATAAATCGGAACCATTAATTGCTGTTACTACTTATTTCTTTGGTTGAAATAAATTTAAATAATGTTCATCTTTGTTCGTCAAAAAAAAAAAAAATAAAAAAACCATTTTTTAAATTTGTATTTTCCGGTAAACATTACGTAATCTATGCGTCATGTGACATTCAAGCCACTTCAAAAGATCGGAAATACTTTAATATATCATATTCAGGTGATTTTGTTAAATATGTTTAGTGGTTTGTTACAATGCTATGAAATTTACCATATTGTCAATATTGGGGAAAAAGTATAAAGCCGAGTTATGTAATACATAGGCAATGTAAATGTCTATAGTGTGTCATTTTAATTGACACAAGTTGAGTATACAATTTAGATATACTATGCAAAGTATAATTAAAAAAAAAACGAAAGATATCGCTAAAAACTAAGTTGATAATGCTAACTAATCCACAAAAAAAAAACTGAAAAAACAATTGATATTTGATACTAAGATAATCTAATTGCATCTCCTATCCAAGATAATTTATTATATGGCTCTTAATCTCGATTTAAATCATTTAAAATCCTGAGGATAGCAATGAACAAATTGACAAAATCAAGATAAAGATCAACTGATGCCGTAATATATTCCTCTGGACTCAATCTGTTCATTATGTTGTAAGTGTCATAAATAATAAATCCACAGAATAAAATGGCGGTTCCAATAGCTATAATTAAGTCCATCGTTTCACCAAATGGGAAAAAGATTCCAACAAATCCAATAATAATCACGACCCAAAGAAATCCGAATAAACTAAAGGTTAAGATAAACCGAATATTAACATATAAATAATAAAAGCTAATTTCATGATTTTTTTTTCTTTTTTTAAAGAAAAAAAGAAAAAAGAAACTTACTAAGGAGCCATTCCGCTAAAATCATATTTTGATTGGAAAGTAAACAAGGTAAGTCCAATAAATATTCCAGTTGTTAAAATCAAAGCTTGTAAAACAATCGATTCATTAAAGAATGTCACTAAACAATTTTAAGAATTATGATATTAGATCAAATAATGTAATGTTTTGAATAAAAGTGATAAAGTGGTTACAAACCAGTTGCTCCAACTGTGTAACTTTCTACAAGTGTGAATCCAGTCAAAAAAACATAATTAAGTGGATAAGATCGACGTTTCCACGCAAGTAAGAACAAAAATACGAATGAAGCAAGAATTGCAACATAGAAAGTCCAAACACTTTCAAATATAATACATTTTAGTAGATGATCTATAAAAATTTATAATCATTTAAAAATTTAAAATGAACCTACTGATCGTAAAACCAAGATTTAAAATTAACATTATACATCATAACTCCTGCGATTAAAGTGGAGAGCGACAGTTGTGCAAATAATATTGAGTAAACTTTGCGCATAAAGGCTAAATAATTTAAATGTTAAATTTAGTATCAGTGAAAATAATTTATTTATACATAAAAGCATATATAATGTATAAAGCTTACCCAGACGGACGTTGACATCATATTCGCTAACGGGAACGTAAACTTTATGCGTGAAATCGTCAGGTATTTGATCAAAATCTCGTGGTTCATTATGTGCTGAAGGCCCAGCTGTAGAAACGGGAGAATAGGCAGGCGGTGGCCCAGAAAAACTAGGTGTACCGTAAGACATTGTGTACCTTAATATAGTTTACTGATTAGATTTTGTAATTACAGAGCAAGAGTTGGAATGAAGGCTTGAGAAATTTTAAAGATTTTCTTTTATTGGGTTTCCATAGTTTCCATAATTGGGCATAAATGATGACGAATGATTTGCATAAAATAACGCCAATCTTGACTGATTAGATTTATGTAGTAAAGACCATGAGAGTAACAGTATACAAGGATAACGGTGTAAATAAAGCACCTTCTAAGATTAAAAAATAATCAATTTTATACAGAATTGCTTCAGTATACTCGGACTGACTACCTTTCATTATTTACTTATTTACCAAAGTTCAAGAAATCGCGTGACTATTTAAGATTTTATACATAATTACATATATTATTAATCCTTGTATTTGGTCACCTGATTTTTGTAAATGCTGTGTTGTAATAATAATAATATATCGAGGGTTCTTCTGCAAAGAACCAATTTTTCAGATACTCGGAGTGTAAAAACGTAAGCTCCAGAATTTATGCTATAGATTCAAACTTCATCTAGAGAAAGTTCATCTGCAGAACTCAAGTATTATTAACTTTATATTGCGATATCAATAATAAATATCATGTAGTTCAAAAATGCAGTTCTCAAGATAAAGCCCAATGCACAGCATTTTAAATTTCGACCAATGTGGGCGAAATTTTAATAATTTTCTCAGATACATGAAATAAATATATAAATAAAAAGTAGTAGAGTAGCAAGCAAATATATGGCATGCTTTCATGGGAGGAAGTACACAGATCCTAGACCATATAATGCCACTTATATCTACAACATTTTCGCCTATCTAAATATTATATTAATAAATTAGTAAATAAGAATTAATGTATATATAAGCTAACCAAGTTATATTTTATATAACCTTTTGATAACTAAAAGTATCTCAGCAGCTTAAGAACTGATTGCGACCATTAATACAGCGAATCAAATGCCACTGACCTGTAATTGTAAAGCCCGCTGAGCCAAAGAGACGAATTGGGTACTCATTCGTACACTTTTGAACTCATCATCATGAAATAAAGTGTACAATATTAAGCTTGTCCAATTTTTTATTAGATGGATAATGGAGATTTTGGGTTGCATTGTACCATGTACTATCCAAATTTTGTTCGTAGAGATTTTTTTCAGCACTCCTTCAAAGTATTCGTAGAGTTGTTTTTTTCGTTGTCACGATGCTAATTGGCGATGGCAGCAACATTAACAGAAGAATAATCAACATTTTGCACAAGCTGCTCAGAGGCAGTCAAAATATCCTTCATTGAGAGCCAAGGAGTACTTGCAACTCATTTATTTAGCTTCCCGCCTTCCTCTGATGAGTTTATATCTAGCTCAGCTGCATCTGCGATGCATCAGTCATCCTTCAGCATAAGCCTAAGATGCAAGGAAATAAGAAATATATGATTTACCCATTCTCAGATCCAGTTAACCAAAATCCTGTTAAATTCACCACCAATATTTCTTTGACCATCCATCACATGCAGGTTTAAACGACCGTTCGTATGCTCTAGAACAATGTCTTTTGTCAAAGAACTGGATGTCTGTCTTCAAAATAGAGACTACACATGCTTGTACAATTTAGGAAAAACTCGTCGTCGAATCAGACCATATTTTAAAATTTTTCTCATAAACGTTATCTCTCAGCTGTCAAGAATTCTACTAGTCTTCTTTCTCCGGAATCAATTATCGACACAAAACCGAAAAAACCAGTCGAAGAAGGTCTATGGTAGATATGGCATCAGCATCATCCATAGTAAGCGTCTCATCATATTTCTAAACGTACCATAACAAGATAAAAGTTTAACGAGTCTTCTTTCTTTGCCAAGTTTATTAATAATACTGCTCTTTTTATTTGTTTAGTAATCCTTTTTTGTCAGCCTCTTAGCTTTCCAGCCACAATTAAATAAATTTCTTTTATAAGTTTATATACTCTGGCCAACTGGAGGACTTTGTGGAAGCACTTTTGTTGATGATCAATGCTCAGCATTACACAATAATTAATCTATGTTCTTTATTAATCACGTCTTCCTCCATCTCAGAAGAAATCCTTGTGAGCCTCTGTATAATCTAATTATTATAATCAGCTTTTCACAAAGGCAGGCAAAAGCAGCATGCCTGTTAAATAACAGAATCGTGGTTAGATTTTTTAAATCTCGTATATGTGCACACACATGACAGGAAGTACATATATCTCCAACCAGCTTCATACCCGTTTGTCCATGCGTAAGTATCTCGATGACCTCCGGATCAATAAAATTTTATACAAACTCTTCACTTGTAATTCGGATTATGATACGGGTTCTTGACGTTAAATGGATTTCAGACAGAGAATGCTAAGAGGCCAATCGCGACTGCAGACCAGAAAGCAAACATTTCCCTCGTATTTTTAATGCCATGAAGAGTTTCCAGGAACAAGATCCTATTGCTCTATATAATTTATTATACTCATCAATGAATAAAGCAACATATTTTTCTCAACCTTTTTTCATTTTTCTTAAATGCCAGAAATAAGTCACTAGCAGATCTGAAATAATCAGCTTCAAAATATTGGCGAGCATTGAACGTTAACGTGCTCAAGAATTTTTCTGTTCCGTAGAAAAAAGAGAGAGGAAACAATTAGATCGTTCAATGTGGCAATCAGTTGATTTAAACAAGAATCAGAACCTACCGAATGCAAAATCTATTCATCTTCCAATCCACAACAGTGTAGACTCTTGCACCATAAAACGCCACAAACTCACCTTATCCTTATTTTTTTATTTCTTATTTTTTAATTTTTAATTTTTAATTTCTTATTTTTAATTCTTATTTTTTAACTTTAAATTTCTTGTTTTTTAAAATTTTAATTTCTCTCTCATAATATATTTTTTAATACAGGTAAAATATTTTTACCTTACATTTATATTTTGTTTTCCATAAGATCCTTTGGCAGCATAATAACTCGCTTGCACAAGTTGTTAATTCTTCAACAAAGTAAAACCATATCACGCTCCCTTCTCTAATGGTACCACTAGTTGTCCATTTTCTTCTCTTTTCTTCTGTGACTATAGAGAAAAATTCGTAAGAAGAATGTATAGTTAAGTATGAAACCATTCCTATATCATATTTCTTACTTTTTTCGTGGCTTTTCTTTTCTATTGAGATCTGATGGTTGTAATGACAGAAGCATATTCGATATTTATTAACAAATGTGACATCAGACCCAATCGATATTCTGTTACTGCATATTTCTTGTTCGAGAAGTAAAAAATTGGAAGACACTTACCAGTGGTGGTGACTATGATGATGATATGTACGTGATCATCTGGAGGTTAATAATTAGGATGAAAAATTCTAAAATTCTAGTCTTCTTTTCATTAAGTTTGTCCTCTGTCCTTTTCGGCAGAAGCTTCTTTAGGCTATGCTTTAGTCTTTTTAGCTCAACCTTCCAAAGATTAATATTGCTAGAATTATTATTAAATTCTTTTCTCTTATCCTGGATAAGCGTTTGAAATTCGTGATGGTAAATTTGCTAATTTCATTTCAACCTTACTATAACCTTTGAATTTATCGCTTTGAAATATTGTCAAAAGTGTTGCCTAGAAGTAAACAAGTTACCAACATGATCATTCCATAGATATTTTGTGAGTAGGTGGTAAAATAAGTTTTAGAATTTAATTTATCAGTACGCAAAAATAACGCGGTTCTCCAATTTTCAGATTTTCGCGCGCATTTATTTTATGAATTTTTAATTTCGGTTGTACAATTGTCCATATTTGACTAATATGGCTTTGTGTGGTACAGATTTAAAGATAAAGCGCATGTATCATAGTTTGAAGTATTGACGAAAAATTATTAGGACTATATTCAATTAAGCTATGAATGTTGTTGAATGGAATATATTTTTTTCAGGTTTGATTGTGCCTTTACGAGAAATGCTTTCAGAACCTGCAAATCAATACCTATTTATCATTCAGAAGTCCCGAGAAATTTAGCATTGAAAGGCAAAAGATAAAATTTTCTTCGGAAGGCTTTTACTAAGGTTAATGTTTTTTTATTTTCGATATTGCATATCTTATATATATTAGTAGAAACGGGAGGTAGACGAGTAGTTGGCAAGAAAAACCAGATATACCGTAAGACATTTTGTATCATATAAAATTTTATTGATTTGATTTTGTAATTACAGAGTCAACAAGAACAAGAATTGAAAATAGTTGAATTTAATGAATTAGGATGGTGATGGATGATGCGATAAATTGACTTTGAGAAACTATCTCGAAAATATCATGTGCAGAAAGACAATCTTAGAGAATCAAGATTTATATCAGTATCGCGTAAAGAGGTGAACGAGAAAAAGGTCATAGAAGTTTAGAATAACAATAAAACACAAAAAGATTAGAGTAAATAGGCACCTTCAATTAACTAAAAAATAATTCCTCAATTCTGATTAATTTTATACAGAATGGCTAAAGCTTGAGACATGCTCAGAATAAAATATGGGATTAAATTTTTAAATTTATTACCAGATTATAATTAAACAAAATTCAAAAAGTTTCTTAGAATGATATTATTATAATACTTCCTATTAGAGGCACAGATTTTTGATATTAAAATGTTATTACCAAGACGTAAGGCAAAGATTGTAGACGTAAGCCAAAGTTTGCCAAGACGTAAGCCAAAAGTTTGCTAAGACGTAAGGTAAAGTTTGCCAAAACGTAAGTCAAAAGTTGCCAAGACTCTAAATATATCCGAGATAAAAAATTGGTCGATCCATCTAATGATTGTAAGATTATATATTTGATTTTTTTATGATTATTCGTTGGATGGTACAGATTTTGCATATCTCAACTGATGTTTGCGTTTTTAGTTAGATTATGAGAGAAATGAAAACTAGAACAGAAAAAAGTTTTTTTCTAGAACCATAATATAATAGTTTCTTTCATCATATAAGGTCATGATTTTCGTAGTTAGTTATAAAATGAGGGATCTTATGTATTGTGAATTTGTGTAATAGCATGTATATTATCTTTAATATATGTTTCTCTGAGAGAAATTTATTGATTAGTCAAAGATTCAATAATATTGAACATGATCTGATTGTCAAACATGTGTCAAACAATGTCAGGTACAACCTATCGCTTCGATCTATATGCAAGTTAAAATATTGTTATCTATTACAGTAATGATTTTAATTCGTAATTTACAAATTGTAAAGAGATCAAAAATTTTTTAATCATATGATACAAAAAAATTTTTTTAATTTCAATTATTTTAATTGAATAATAAATTAAATGAATAATTATATGATACAAAAATAATTTTTTTTATTGAACAATAAATTAAAATGAATAATTATGTTATGTTATAGTAAGAAGGTAGGTAAATTACTTGATTTCTCACGTTATCATACTAATTTATATTTAGTAAATATCGAAGATAAATTATTAGGAACCAGCAAGACTAAATAATGAAGTGACAATTGCAAAGAAGATTAACCCAGAGAATATGGAATAAGTTACATATTTGTCTTTAGGATCATAGTGATGTGCCATTGGCAACATACCATGTAAAATTGCATATAATAAACCAGCTGTAACTACTGAAAAAATAACACCTGATACAGCTTCATTCCATATTGTAACGAAAAGAACGTATCCCAAAACGGCTCCTAACAATTGAGAGATAATTCCTACGGTTGCCGCAATAAAAAAAGCTTTCCAACGTGACCCTGTTGAATAAAGTATTGGTAGGGAAATGATAAGTCCTTCGGGAATTTTACTAGAAATTTGGGAAAGTTATTTCATTAATATTTAAATAACATTAATAATATTTGTTTTTTTTTTTTTATTGAAAAGTATATATTTACTGTAAAGAAAGTGCGATCGCGAAAAGAATTCCGATACGTTCATTTCCAAGTGTTGTGGTGAATGACGCTAATCCCTCAGGAAAATTGCTAGATAATTATTGTATTATAACAAAGAAATTACATTAAAAAGAATTTTTTTTTTTTTCATCAAGTTCAAATATTTATCTTTTAACTTACTGAAGTGCTAGTGCAGTAGCAATTTGAATGCCCAAAGATTTAAATCTTTTAGCTTGTGCTGCGTCCACGAGTCCCGCGTGGTTCGCAGCTAAACCATTTTCATTAGTTTTTGTTTCTGCTGATGATGGTGATTCATGACTTTCAGCATCAATATTATCAACCTTAACTTCTTTGATTTCAGTTTTTACAGAATCAAAGTTTCCTTCACTCACATTTCGTTTTTTGTATTTTTTAACAAAATGTTTTACAGTCATAATTAATAATGTTGTAAATATGAAAATCGATGTAGCTACTAAGGTTGAGTATTTTTTATCAAAGAGCCGTGAAGCAGTGAATGAAGAAGCGGCCTCGGGGAAAAGATCTCCCAATGTAAGTGATAATAAAATTCCGGAAGCAAATGCAAGTGATCCTGCAAGAAAACCTTTGGATTCGGTGATTTTAATGTGAGCGAGAAATGGAATGTAGGGAAACAAGTAGTCGAGAAAAGGTGTAAGAGACCCAAGAGCAGATGAGATAGCCGCCATTGCCGTTAGACCAAAAGCAAGACCTACATTTCCTTCGGCCAAAGTACTTTGTTTTTCATTTGCAAAAACGGATGGGGCTTTAGCAGGAGGGCCTGCGTCTTCGTGTCCATCGTCCACACCGCCATGGGCATGAATAAGAGTTATTACAAAAAACGTCAAGATATAAAAAACTAAATTCAATTTTTTAATGAAAGACATTCTTAAATCCTAAATAAATAAAATTTAATAAAAAGAAAAAAGAAAAAAGAAAAAGAAATTAAAAAAAAATTATTTTAATAAGTAATATATATTTATATATCGTTGCAGAAAAAAAAAAGGACAAAGAAAAAGGACTTTTTGGGATAATTTTATATTGAATGCAGATGAAACATAATATACACGAAACATATGTTTTTATTAATCAAGTTGATCAAAATTGTCAGTTTTCAGTTTAGTTTTTTTTTTTATACATACCGCCAAAAATCAGTAATTAAACTGAATAAAAAGAAAAATGAATTTTTTCATCAAGTAAAGAAAACTTGAATATATTGCCAAGAAATCAAGATATGATTAAACTTAATCTTCTACCGATCGGGCACCATGGTATAACAGAAGCCATATCTTATTTACGATAAGGTATTTATGGTTATATTTCATCAGGAGAACTAACTGAATTTGTGACGCAAAAAAAATGGTGAAAGTTACGTTCATTTTGTGTGTATCACATTAATTTTTTTTCTCGTATTCTCATAATAAAAACAATAATATAATTTACAGATTGTAAAACGACAGGTTCCCCTTTTAATTTAAATGGTTATAAACTTATTTTTTAAACAAGTTTCTGAAGCTTCTATTGAGAAAAATTATCCATTTAAAGTAAATTTGATAAACTAAATATTTATCAAATAATAATATCGACGTACAAAATTGTCTCAAGTAACATAAATCAAACCTTTTATAGCCATTGTACTCCCTTCATCTTAAGATAATCTGAACTTTATCTTAATAAAAATTTTACAATGATTGGTACGTTATGGTCCATTAAAAATTCAAATGGAGATAACCCCCCAAAAATTACGTTATAAATGTTCCCACATTTCAAACCTTTTCACCTATAAAGAATTCATTTACTATAAGAATTTATTAAAAAAATATGAATACTTCAAAAACTTTTTTCGTTTTCTTTATCTTTTTCTTCGTTTTAATTTCTTCCACATGTGCTCATTTTCAATTTGAAAATCCTCCAACTAGAGGACATGGCGAGGGCACCATGTCACAACCTCCTTGTGGAGGTTATAATAACGTAAATACTAATGCTATAACACAATTTCCCGTTACAGGTGAGTTAGAAAATTCTTAATAGAAGGTTATTTCCCACGGCGTCAAATTAGTCGTTGGTTTAGAAATTTCTTTTTTTGTGAAAAAACAGCTTATAAAAGCACGCCGTCTCGATAATCTTGAATTTAATCTCCTGTCATAAATTACCGTTATTTTTTATATAATATAGAGGGTCGAGTAACGACTGAATACGAAGATGGTAATGGTGTTATGGTTATCAACTACGCTCCTACTGTCAATGATACTTTCATGCCTGTTTCAGGTATAATAAATACTTCAATTTCAAATTATTGGATTTCATTTTATTTAAAAGTTAAAAGATTAAACACTAATTAATATTTTTTTTTTTAACAGAAAATGTTACAATTAATGTTTCCAAACCACAACAAATTGTTACACTAGTTGATCTTTCAAAAGCCGGTGTCAAATCTGGAGATCAAGGAGTGCTTCAAGCTGTCTATACAGGAGCGGAAGGATCTTGGTATCAATGTGCTGATATTAAGGTTGTAGATGCCAAGACAACCAGTGGAGCTTCATTTATTATTGGTACCTCTGTAACCGCTTTATTCACGACTATTTTAGTCTCTTTTTTTATGATTATTTGATTATGACTTTAAATTAATGATTTTCGTGTAATACTGATTTATCCATATGTAATGTAATATATACTTAAATAAAAATAAGTATTTAAATTTTAAAAGAGTGAGAGATAATTCGATTTTCGAAAATCGGATATTAATGCATATCAGATTTACTATTAAGTCCCCGACGACCTTTACAAACAATCCGCACATCAGGTTTCACAATACCTGTTGACCAAAAAAGCTTGAAAAAACTTTAGCGGATTCGATAAAAATAAATAGTAAATGCACTTCAAACTCATCGTAAATTCATCTAACTTTAATTTTGCGAATACTAAATAAAAGTTATACGTTCTTTGATGCTGTTAAGCTGTAATTATTTCAATTTTTTCGTAATAGTAATATACTATAACTTTAGCATATAAACATTGTATAGCATGTGATAAATCATGTTAATAAACCTCTTTAATAGCGCGAACAGGGACGATGATTTATGGCGTTTCGCAATAAATCACAAAAGTCACAAAATTTTGTGATAAATACATTAACCACTACATAATTTGAAAAAAAGTGTCCCGAAAAATCACGTGACATTTTCATCACAGGGTGTCTACTTTTCATAGGTAATTGAAGAACAGAAATTTTTACGGCTTTTTACCATTTCGTGCCATTTTTTTTTTAGATTACGTTGAAATAGTCATAAATCTGCGGGCTGCGGCATTTACTGCTCAGTACTGCAGTAATGGGACAAATTTCACATAGGTTCCACAACAAAATACAAAATTAGCAAATTTACTTTATACCGTCGGAGCGCGAAACGTTACGTCACGTGATTTTCACCCTCTCTATAGCGAATTTTTATATAGTGATTAACTTTATAACTTTCTATAATGCTATAATGAAGAAAAATTAGGTACAGATTTTTTTTTATATATAATAAATGACCCTCAGTATAAGTGAATTTCTCACTATAACGAATTTTAATCTCCAGTCTATGGAATTTACTATAGTGAGGGTGAACTGTATGTGATTTGTGATGAAAAACACTAATGTGATAAGATATTATATTTTTATAATAGAAACAAATTTCTTTTTAACTAATATTAGCAAATTTTTTTTTTTAGAACGGTTTAAGCGTTAATAGAATGCTATGGAATATTGAAAATTTTGAGTCACTAAAAGTGATTATTTTTGTTCCTTGTTAGATTGGATCAAAATACTGCTTAGAACTATCATTCTATAGTTCTATGCAATCTCATTAAATTTCTTTCTAATTTAATATTAATAACACGATGCGTTATCGACTTTTACGGTGCTAAAAACTCTTGCAGTAATTTATAAAAAGACAGAAATTACGTGGTGATTTCACAATGAATCAAAATTTTGTGATAAATACAAATTTTACATTAAATCATCACATATTGACATATAATTTTGCCAAATTTATCCTTTAGTCAGTTTCGGTCTTTCGGAAGAGAAGCCCATTCCAGAGAGGAAACCTTTGCTGAAAATAAACTCTGATCCTATATCGAAAGAAGATACCCAGGCATATTGGGACTGGTGTGAACGACACCGATGGGATAATAAGCCTTGAATCAAAAAGTCATGGGAGAAAATAATCAATGAATTATTCGACAATGCACATAATTCCACACAAATTCCACACAATATCCACACAATTACATCCAATTTCCACATAATTTCCACACAATCTGCGGGCTGCGGCATTTACTGATTAGTAACGGGAGAAATCATTCTGGTACAGTTTATAGTCTGTTCCAAGTTATCATATATCATAAAATATTATGAAAAGCGTCACATCTCAAAATAAGTTCACAACGACACAACGTTAGTTTAAATTGCACACAAATTATTTTATACCGCCACAAAAAAATATGAATTAATCACGTGATTTCTGGAGGTTTGATATTTAATAACTGAGCAACTTGGAATGGGGATTTATCTTTTATTATAATTTATATTCTTTCTTATTAAAAGTATTCCTTTTTTTTTAAAAAAAAAGAAAATATTAATATTAAAGCGCATATCTATCGCTCTATTATTAATGAATGTTAGCCATTATGTAACATATTATCAGAGATTCTACTTTGATAAATTCCTTTCATACTCTTGAATTGAATAAAAGTCAGGTTAATACTAACCAATAGTAATTAACACCTTTTCGTCAACTTATATTCGTTTCACGATTCGATGAAACGATTATAAATTGGCGAAAATCTAAATCTGATGAAAATTTAAATCATGATTCATCTAGAAATGGTGAAGAAAAGATCATATTTTAAAATTAAAATAATTCACTTATAATTGTATAAACAAAAGAGTTTGTAATTGTCTATTTTTATTATAATTTTTTTCTAATATTATTTACAAGACAGATTTTTTGGTTAAATTGATCATTGGTACTAAACATCGTTTTATATTAATCATTAAATCTTCTAAAGTAATAAATGTTTAATGAAATGTTTGGAAATTTTCAAAAATATTTGAATGGTTTGTTTAATATGAGTTTAAATAGAAAAGGAAGAAAAGTTGCGCTAGACGCACTTACACGAGGGAAAATGGATAAATAAATAAATAAAAAAGAATCACTTAAATTTTGTTATAATTAATGCTGGATCAATCTATCTTTTATTCTCTTTATGAAACTTTTTACTTTAATTTGAAATTCTAAAAGTAACTCAATTCCAATGATTTTATTTATATACATGTTATAAATTAAATGTCTTAAAAAATCTATGCTATTAACATGAATAATGCACTAATTATACCAATAATTAAACTCAACCCAATTCCTATAAAACCTCTATTAATTTGTCCGTTAGATCCTTCTTCTGTGAGTGATTCAACAGGTACACTTGTGACAACTTTTTGTACTACAACTGTTTTTGATGGTGGAACGTTAACTTCTACAACAGTAGCGACACCATTTATCGTTGTGGGGACCATTGTCTTAAAGCCTGGTACATCCGAAGTCGTAGAAACTAAAGTTGTGAAAGTACTGAATTTTTGGGCAGGACCTTTCGTAGGCGGAGGATTGGCTGGTGGTGCTGCTTTTGGAAATGGTGTAATGGCAGGTTGACTAAAAAAATTGATAAAATAAAAATTAATCATTTATATTCTCTTGGTACTCTTTCTCCGGGTCCACAAAGACCAGACTTTTTAAAAGAAAATATTATTGAGCTTAAAACTTACGGATTATCATCTTTAGGAGTCTTGGGATCTTTAGGAGGAACTTTAGGAGTTTTAGGAGGATTAGGATTAGATGGATTAGGTGGATTAGAAGTATCAGGAGTATCAGGAGGATTAGAAGTATCAGGAGTATCAGGAGGATTGGAAGTTTCAGGAGTATCAGGAGTATTAGGAGGGATATTAGGAAGGGTATCATTAGAAGGAGTTTTAGGAGTTTTAGGAGGAGGAGGAACGGCTTTAGGATCTTGAGTCTTACCGTCAGGATTTGTATCAGGATTTTTGGATTGAGGAGTTTTATTATCAGCTGGGGGAAAAGCTGTTTCTGGGGGGGGATTAGCTGGGTTAGCTGGATTAGCTGGATTAGCTGGGTTGACTGGATTAGCTGGATCGGCTGGAGGAGGAACTACGGTTTTACCATCTTTAGGAGTGTCTACAGGAGCTTTACCATCGTTGATTTTAGGTATGGCGGGATTAGCAGGATTCTTGGCATCTTCTGGAATTTTGGGTTGATTTATTGGTAATTTAGTTTTATTATCATTATTTGATTTAGGTATAGGGTCGAGAATTTTAGGGTTTAATTTTGGGGAATCAGGAGTTTTATTATCATCTTTTTCATTATTTTTATTATCAGGTGATTTTATATCTTTAGGTGGGGTGGGTTTTTTTGAATCAACAGGGTTTTTAGGAACTTTTGTTTTACCTGGTAGTGGTTCTTTAATTGCTCCAGGAGCTTTTACATCTTTTGCAACGTCTTTTGGAGCGTCCTTTGGAGCATCCTTTGGAGCATCTTTTGGTGCATCCTTTGGGGCATCCTTTGGGGCATCCTTTGGAGCATCTTTTGGTGCGTCCTCTGGAGCATCTTTTGGAGCATCTTTTGGTGCGTCCTTTGGAGCATCTTTTGGAGCATCTTTTGGTGCTTCCTTTGGAACATCTTTTGGTGCATCTTTTGGTGCAGCATTTTTAACATCTTTTGGAGCATCTTTTGGAGCATCTTTTGGAGCGTCTTTTGGAGTGTCTTTTGGTGCATCTTTTGGTGCATCTTTTGGTGCATCTTGACGTTTATATAATGTAATCTTATTTCCACTAGTAGGAGATGCAAAACTTGAAGATATCACAAATATAACAACAAAAAGACTAAGTAAAATTAGGATGGTTTTCCTTGACATTTTATGTCGAGCCATTTTTTTTTTATATGTATATATTTTTTTTAAAGATGGACCAAAAGACTTTATATATATATATCTTTTTTTTTTAAAAAAAAAGAAAGAAAGAAAGAAAGGAACTTTTCCCCCCGAAATTTGTTGATTATTTGATTTTAACGAAAAGGAAATGTATAAAGTATAAAAAAGAATGTGAAAATGTAAAGAATATGAAATTTGCGCCGCTAAAAAAAAAGAGTGTTGATTGATTGAATTCCTTTTTTTGGAATTGTTCCAATATGTACCAGACGATAAAAAAACAATTTTCAAAAAAAAAAAAAATTCAATACTTTCCTTCTCGAATATTTATAATTTTTTTTAACCTACAGAGGAACATAAGTGTAGTTATGTGGTGTATATATAATAAATTTCGGACATTCAGTAATATAAAGTTGACAAATAGTCTTAAAAGGTAATTTAGTTTGATGCATGTTTCTAAATCAAGAAAATGGATGAAAAACTAAAAATAATATCCTACGTAAATTGGTAGAACAAAGAAAAGCGATCCTTTTTTTTTTTTTAATGAGTACAGTAAGGAAATTTATGAGTACAGTAAGGAAATTTATGAGTACAGTAAGGAAATTTAATTAGTACAGTAAGGAAATTTATGAGTACAGTAAGGAAATTTTATGAGTACAGTAAGGAAATTTTTATGAGTACAGTAAAAATTGATTCGTTTTATTATTTTGTTTATTTATTTTAAAGAAAAATATCAGAATTTCAAAATGAGTGAACAATGAAAAAATGTAAATGAATATTTTAATATGAACTTAACCGAATGTAAAATAATTTTATTCGTATCTAATATATTATTTGTTTGAATATACTGTAAGTAGTAATAACCGATAATATAAATTTCATGATAATGTTTCCGGTCAAATTCCGAAAATTAAACATTCTATTATTGGATATAATTCTTTTAAAAATATAACCTTTTATGCATAATTTGAAATGAAATGCATTTTAATATCAAAAATATTGGTATTTTAGTATTTTAAATATAATAAATGTTTCAAAGTTTTTTTTTTTTTTATAATTTATTATTTATTCTGATTATTTGCCAAGGTTTGACCTGTGGCGTTCAATTCATCCAATAATACAAGTTTGGGTATGAATCAAATAAGTAATAATAGTAATACATAAGGTATTCTATTTTTATTACACAAACATATATTGCACAATTATATATAATACACAATCATATATACAATCATTAGAAATGTACCAGTCGCCGTCGCAGATCCTCTATTACTCACATGATTCATCGTTACATTAAATAGTTCAATTCTACTTGTACTAAATTGGAAACATGAGAAAAAAAAAGTACATACAAAAGTTATACTATGTAATTAACCCATTTTTAATATCCCTTTGCATAAAAAAGTTTCGTTCGAAAAAGTGTTTGTTTTAATATATAATTATCTGCAGATGATGATTGTATCAGGTTTTTATTGAAATATTGTTTGTTTGGTTAATTTTGTTTCTCGTGAATTTTATTGTTACAAAAATTAATTATTATTTACTAATCAATTTTACCCGGCTTAGTCCGTTAAAAAAACTTTGTCAATCTGTTGATCATATTATTTTTTGAGACCGGGTCTTTTGACACCTTTTTTTGATCGGAGACATGATGACGTTCTTTGTGATATTTTGAGGGAATTTGAATGCATACATATATATATGTATCATATGTATGTAATTTGCCTCAACTTAGTAATGAAATTTCCATGGAAGTATTTACGTAACGAAATTTCCATGGAAGCTTGAAAAAAAGCACAAAGAATAAAAAAAAAAGAAAATTTTGTTATATAATATAAAATAATTGGTTACACGCATACTTACCGGATTCGGATAAACGTATTTTTCATCGAATAAAAATCATTTTCATCATTTTCTTATGATTTTCCGAATGATCGAGTAATTATGATTATGTGTTTGTTCATGATATATGTTACCAACCTCATTTATTTTAAGCATATTGGTCTGAAATAAATTCTTCTAGAAACGGAAACGACTAATTACAAAAACAAATGATATGATTGGATTTTTTTCAATCATCATCAGTTTATCGTATTAATATTTGTATCGTACGATTTTTTTTGAACTATGCATCAAACCTTTTTTATGTTAAAAATCCAATCAATTGGTTGGAGATTACAAGGGTATGCATTAAAATACCCTTGAAATAAGAAATTTTTTTTTTTTTTTCATATGAATGATATGATAACCAAAGTTCAGGGTCCATTCCCGGGGAACTCCATTTTATGGAAATGGGTAAAAAATAAAAAGCAATCTACACTTGATTATCAATTATATTTCCTAGATCAAGATCCTTTTTTTTTTTTATTTTTTTTTTTGCTTTTTTTTTTTCGTTTTTTTTTTTTGGCATCGAAAAAAAAATAATTTTTTTTTTTCTTTTCATCATCAAAGTTAGATTTTATGATAATTAATAATATTTATTACAATTGTAATAATAAAATGAAACATATCGGAACATATTGCCCACTAAATGTTTATTACGCCAGAGATTGACGTTTCAATTGTGAAACTTTAGTAACGGACGCCAATTCCCACCCCGCATAAACCTAAAATTTTTTGGTTTCATTTGAATTTTTTTGGTTAATTTGTCATAAACAAAATCTAGGGGTTATTGAATTCAAACATTTATTAAATATCATATTTAGCTTAGTGTTATCATTTTTACCTTATGACATCTGTATAAAACACGTGAAGATTCTAAAGTTATCATCATGTGACAAAATCGAACTGATAGAGATACCGCGCCAATAAAAGAATTCAAAAAAAAAAAAAAAAAAAAAAAAAAAATAAAAAAAAAAAAAAAAAAAAAAAGGATACCTTTATTGATTTTCTTAAATTTTAAATTATCGTAATATTTACATGTTATTCGAAAATCGAATCAAATATGATTTCTTTTTTAAGAATTGAAGATAACGAAAAAAAAAAAAAAGATGAACGAATGTTTTATAACGAAACGAAAGCATCGCTTTTACCGAAATGATAAAGAAAAAAGAAAATAAAAAAATTGTAAAGCAAAAGAATATTTTAAATAATCTAAAATAAAGGATTTTTTTTTTAAAAAAAAACGATAAAAAAATAATCTTATAATCATATATAAATCATATAAAATAAAAATCATAAATAATAAAAAGGCCAGGTGCGAAATAAAATAGGGATGAAATAAAAATCGAAATGATGAATAATTTCTAACGATGTTTTTTTTTTTTTTTTTTCAGCTTAATAATAACTTAAGTTATATTATCCTCCCTTTTATATATACCCCACATTTGAAGTCACAAACATAAATCGTAATAGTGATTAAACAACGAAAAAAAAAAAATAAAATTAGAATATGATTTGTAACCAGTACATAATCATTTATTAAAACGAAATAAAAAAAAACGAATAAAAGAAGGAATGTGAGGAAGTGGGATTCTCGTTATGGATCGGAAATCGAAAGTTGAATCATCTATTAGAATGAAAGAATTTCAGATTAAATATTTAAAAGCACACAGCAATGTCAGCTCACACAAAAAAAAAAAGATAAAACTTACAATTGATGAGGGAAAAGAAAGAAACCCACAACTTTGGTGATATTTTCCACAAACGTGTGGAATTAAATCAGATCATGAAAAATGAAGAAAAATATATTTTTTTTTTTTTTTCCAGTCAAGCAGCATAATTTGTATTATTTTTTTTGTGTTAACCAAATTAAGTTAAAAACATTATATTGCATCTAATCCAATTAAGCCAAAAAGCCAAAAAGTCGAATAAAGTAAAAACAGTTTAACTACATGAACGTGGCAGATTAACGCGTCCGATTTTTGTAAAATTTGTAAAATTTGATTTGATTGAAGTAAATTAAAATTGTCAAAATTTTGAAGATTTTCCAAATTTGTAATTTTCATAAGAAAACTGATTATAATTTGATTATATAATATAACATAATCATAATGCTTGGAATCACTACAATGGCTGTAAACATTTATAGACGTTAATTAATTTACATTTAAGGACATTAATTTATCTTGTGATATATTTTGCTATTAATTGTTGGATCTCCTCAAAATAAAGTTTGTTACCTATTAATAAATAAAATGTATTACAATAATTATTCAACTTAATCACCTTATTCCCGCATATATATGTACAGTATAATAAGGCAATTTCCTTACGTTATCTCTTTATAAGCAATATATTTTGTTATCTTTTAATTATAACTATAAATTTATTTTCGGTCCGTTTATATTTTGATTACTTTAAAGGTTTTTTTATTTTTTTTTTTTATTTATTTATTTATTTTATTTTATTTTTTTCTTAAATAAAAAAATGGAAAATGGAAAGAAAAAAGAAAAAAAAAACTTTATTTATTTATTTTCTTTTATTTGTTTTATAAACAATTATGCATAATAGTCTAATGTTGTTATTGTTTAATCAATTTTTTATATAAATTCAACTCGTATATATTCTTGACTTGTTTTATATCAAGTTTCTCTGAAAAAAAAAAAAAAAATTTTTTTTTTTTCTTCTTCTTCTCTTCTTGATGAAATACGTGTAAAAATCAGTAGTACAAAAAAACTAAATATATCGTAATTGATATGCGTGAAAAAGTAATTAGTCTTGTCTTGTGAACAAATAGCATCGCGTCTTATTTATAACGGAACTGTCATATTTCCACGTTTTCATGTGATTTTTGTCCCGATCAAAAAAAAAAACATCATATTTGCGTGATGAGAGGCAAAGAATTTTGAGATGTGCATAATCATTCATAATCATTTTAAATTATACAATTTATACATTACCCAAAAATAGATCTTTTTTTATATTTGAATTCTTTGAAAAAGTACGAATTACGTAAATTGGCGTTTTTTGTAACACCCGTCATAAAAAAATCTTCAATGAAGATTTTATTACGTAAAATTTGATGCGATTTTATCACTGCATTATAATATTTATAACTGGTCGTAACTTTAATTTTTGACTTTACTACAATAATATGTTTGTTTAAAAGAATGAAAATATGACATCTATGACATCCAACTTCCAATAATAGTATATTATACATTAAATCCTGTAATATGCACTAATTATTGGAAGTTTCCAATACATATTACTGCATTAAACTTTACAGCTTATTTGGCTTGATTTGTATTAATACCTTATTTATAAATATGTAATTTCTTTGTAATATATCCGTAAGGGCTTAAAAATTTTTGAATTTTTAAAATATCTTAAAATCTAGAAATCATAAAAAGGTGAAATTATATTTGTTAGTTTCCTCTTATTTAATGGTAATAATCTAAAATTGATAAATAAAAAGTTATATTAATTTATAAATTTATTAGATTTTATAAGTTATCCTGTCACATAATATTTGTAAAAGGACAATTTTATTTCTATTAGATTCTTCTCATTAAGATGCATTAAATGGTGGTAATTATACTTGCCACCCATTTCCAAAAAAGGAAATTTAAACAATAATTTCATGTTGATCTTATTGTTTAAATTACCTTTTTGAGAAATAGGTGGATATTTCTAAAGTTAATGGATAAAAAGATGTTCAATTTAAAATTTAGCTACTATTTGTTATAATTTGTCAATCATTTACTTTTTAAAAAATCATTAATCAAATTGAACTTTTTTTTATTAAATATTATAAAATTTATTACAAAAAATTTTGATTTATATAATAAAATATTTTAAGATATATAAAAGTATCTTTAACTAAAAAACAAAATTGCAGGCAAATTTGACTGCAAAATAATTTAAGGAATAATATTTATAATAATATTTAATTTTGGACCATTTTAATGTTCACTAAAGGTGAAATTCACTAAAAGTGAATTTCATCATATTACATGATATTTATTATTATATTAAAATTTAATAAAATTCATTGCATCAAATTTTTTTGTATTTTAATAAACATATAAAAAAAGTTTTTTTATTGACCATTTAAGCATAAATATTTAAAGTCTTATTAACAAAAAAGTTTCTTTTTAAATTACAAGAATATTAACATAATTTCAATTAAACTATACATCCATTTACTAACCATTTAATCCAGATTTTATTAATTTAAAACTTATAGTAATGCATAATAATATATATAATTTTTTATAATAATGAAAAATGAAATAGAAATAAAATAGGAGATGAAAACAGAATTGGGATGATATAAAATAAAATGAAACAATACAAAGTGAATTGAGATGATGAAAAATAAAGTGGAATGTTGCAAAATGAAATGGAATGATAAAAAATGATATAAAATAATATAAGTAATAAAAATGATATGGAGTAATATGAAATGATATGAAGCGATATGGAGTGATGAAAACTAATATGAAGTGATATAAAGTGATAAAAACTGATATAAAGTGATATGGAGTGATGAAAACCAATATAAAACAATATGGAATGATAAAAAATGATATGGAATGATATGGAGTTATGAAAAATGATATAGAGCGATATGGAATAATGAAAACTAATATAAAGTAATATGGAATTATGAAAAATAATATAGAGCGATATGAAGCAATATAGAGTAATGAAAAATAGTATGAAGCGATATGGAGTGATAAAAACTGATATGAAATGATATAAAACGACATGGAGTGATGAAAAATGATATGGAGCTATATGGAATGATGAAAATGATATGAAACAATATGGAGTAATAAAAAATAATATAGAGCAATATAGAGTGATGAAAAATAATATAGAATAATATGGAATGATATAGAGTGATATAAAGTAATGAAAATTGATATAAAGTGATATAGAGTGATAAAAACTGATATAGAATAATATGAAGTGATGAAAATAATATAAAGTGATATGAAGTAATGAAAAATGATATAGGAGTGATAAATGAAAAGAATAATTAAAAATAAAGTGGAAGTAAAGGAAATGATAGAAAAATAAAAATACTAGCAATAAAAGTGAGTTTTACCTTAAACTTTTTGAAGTTATTTGAAATTGTTATTTTCTGAAAAATAAGTTAACAAGTTAGAAAAACATTAAACTAGCAAAGTAATAAGAAAATAAAAAAATCTTACTTTAAGAAGTTCCAGTAAAAGCTGGTTATTTTGAAAATAATACTATAAGAAAACAAAAAGCAAAATATACATTATACATTTATGTAATATGAAATCACCTAATGAATTTTACCATGATAAATTTAAAATCTTATGATAATACATTGCAGATTAAGGTGAAATTCACCAAAGGTGAATGTAAAATTAATCCTTAAATTTTTATTTAAAAAAAATTAACAGTTTTACAAATAAATTTAATTGTAATTAAAACTATTTTAAATAATAAAATAAAAAGTAATGTTAATACAATCGACCTCCCATATAATCACCTCCTATCTAATCACATCCTCCCATATAAGCACATTTGCATTGGCACAAGTTACTAATAAATATATTAAAAAAACCTCCTCTTTAATCACATCATATAGTATTTTTATAATCACATCATTTTTTTTTGGTCCTGAGAGGTGTGCTTATATGGGAGGTTGACTGTATATAAAATTACTTTTTTTTTATTATTATAAATATTTTACAATCTAATTTATTATAATAGCACTCTTAAATATCTTTAAAATAAGTTAATAAATCATAAATTATATATGCAAAAAATTAATATTTTATAAATTATAATTAAATTTTATATTTTTAATATACTTATTTTATTGCATTTTTTAAAGTTCTGTTACCTTCTAAATAAATTATTTTAAAAAAAGGTCATTATAAATTATACTTCATTTTATTATTCATACTTTTACAGCTAAAATTAAGAAAAATTTGGCTAAGCAATATTACATATTAATATATAATGTTGGGTTAAATAACAAAAATAGAAAATACAAATAACTATTGTCAAAAAAAATTAGATTATCAAATTATCAGAAATTATAACCAATAAGCATTCAGTAATCTAAATAATAATCTAATAATCTGATAATCTAATAATTTTTTTTATTAGATAATTTATATAGAGGTACAGTCAACTTTCTATAAATGCACCCCTCTTAGGATTGGATAAAAGTATGTAATTACAAAAGATATGCATTTATAAAGAGTAAATAATTAAAGGTCATATATATTTAAGACTAAATCAGAATATGCATTTAAAAAGAAAATACATTTATAAGTAGTGCATTTATAGAGAATTGACTATAGCAGAATTCTGAAAAGCATTATAAATAACAGAATTTTACTTACTTCTGATAAAGACTTTTAGAATTATAAAATTAAATATATATATAAATAATTTTAAACATCTTGTTATATAATAAATAAATTACAAAATCTCTTTCTACTAATTATATGAATCATTTTTTTTACAAATTTTTAGCAAATATTTTTCTAATAAAAAAATTTTAAAAATGAATTTTTCTATTAACAACACTAATATAACCTTTAGTATAGAATAAGATGCTATAAGGTTTAATAGAAAAAGATATTATTACTATTTTGGAAATAATGTTAAATAATTATTGCTTCACTAGTAAAATTAGCATATTTCAATTTTAGAAAAATTTTATCCAAAAATATACTATTGACTAAAAAACTTTTATTTTTTATATTTAAAGAAATTCAAATACTTAAATGTAAAAATATAATAATATTTGCACTTCATTTAGCTTTTTCTTATATTTTTAGGTATATTGAAAGATTAACAATAAGTACACAGTTAAGGATTGTGGTGAAACCTCTAAGTTTAAACAACTGAACTGGCAAAATCAATTTATTTTTCTTTATTTTGTTTACTATAAGATCTGAATTTCTTTTTAGCATTTGACTTTTAATAGGTAATCATCTTAGATATAGATTCAAGTTTTCAACACTAATCTGTATATGAAGTTTATGTGTAAGCTAATCTAGACTTGAAAAACTTCTCTTATAACTAGCAGAGTTTGGACAAATTAAAAAAAAATGTTAAATAATATAAGGTAAAAAATCAGGATCTAATAATATATTTATAAGATTCTACTTTTCATATCCAGTAGTAAATTTAAGATTAAAAAGTATTTCTTTATCTTTATATTTTCTTAATTGTGAATATAAAGTATTTTGTTATTGAAGATTAAACCCTAAATTTTGGCCAATTGTTATAGCAGTTTTAATGATTTTTGCATATCATATGCCTTTCTTTAATGGAATAGCTAATTAATAAATAAATTTTTATCTATGTATCAAAAAAATATACAATGTGTTTAATTTAAATAATAAAATCAATAAATTAAATTAAAATATAATTAAAATTTACCATATATCACAGGCCATAGTATCCTGGGTATCTTGCAAAAATCAGAGATTTGACCCTATACTTCTGAATACTAATAAACAAAACTTAAAAAATTCCTTTTTTATGAATATCTCACGATCTACTACATTTTTTTATTAAAATTAGTATTAAGTTAAAATTTTATTTTTTTTAAAAAAAAATCATTATTATTATTATCTATTAAGAATAAAATACTAATTATACAAAAGAATTGATTTACATGATTATAATGAGAAGTAGTACAATAATGTAATGATAAGGCTTAGATGATGTAATACTATAAGATTTGATACTAATATTAACTTAGTTCAATTTGAGCGATCTTTTTTTATTTTGAAGAGCTCAATAAGAGCTATTAAACAAAAAAAAACACTTAAATCTGATCATTATTTAGATCACAAGATAAATGTAAAATACCTTTAGAGTATTATATAATTTTATGAAATTTTTCAAAAGAAGTACTATATATAAGGGGGTATTATGACTCACAATATACAGCAAATATCTTGAAATTGTTTAAAAAATATAGTAATATTTTTTATTCTCAAACTCATTAAATCTTTTATTTATTACTTGATAATAATAATTTTGAAAAAATCTGTTAAATGAGCGTGATAATGATTTTATAATTGCAGTTAATTGTATTAAGCTTAAAAATTATCAATTAGAGTTGCTTTTTGTGCTTTTAAAATTAAAATAACTTTACATAATAGATCTAAAATAAAAGCCAATATTTTTAAGTCAGGCCAGAAACCCTATAAAAAATTTTTCAGAAAAATGATCATGTGTTTGAGTTTTTTCAGAATGAAAACTAAAAAAATGATTATTTATTAAAGTTTTTTCCAGAATTTTTTTTATAGGAAAATTACGATCTTTAATAATAGCTTTAACTTTAGTTTTAGATAAACTAGTATTAGTATGGTCCATTATCATCTTAATTAATAAATTAACAATAATTAATAAATTATTAAAATTAATAATTAATGATTAATAATATTACTTTTCTAAAACTAAATTCAAATTTAAGACTGAATTTACCAATTTACTTGAAGTTATTCAACATATTTTACAATAAAATTTTTTTTTTTTTTTTAATGATTTATATATGTTTTATTGATATGTAGTTTATATACTATATAAACAAATTATCATAAGCTATATCCACTTAGTAAAATGCAATCATCAAAATATTTTACAATAAAATTTAAGTTTACTACCTTTAATATTATTTTATTGAATTAATTGATTAAGTTTACAACTTTTTACAAAATATAAATTAAATGATTTTGTTAATAAATAATTTATATTATTATATTTTAAAGTGAAAAATGATTAAAACCACTTAACAGTTAAATATAAATTATGAAAAATTAAAACTAAGGTATTAATTTGAAAAAAAAGATAAGTTGCAAATGCATAATTAATAATATTACCTTAAAGTTCTGAATATAAATACCTCTCAAATATAAGCATCCCCAGATTTTTATATTACCTGAATGTAAGCATCTTTGACCAACACTATGATAATTTTGGCCAATACTACAATATATCAAATATATAAATTTACCCAAATATAAGCATTCCTATAACAAAAAAAGGTTGCTTATATTTAGGACTTCACAGTATTAACAATTAGATTAATACAATGTGAAATGCAATGAATATTTTTAATATTTTTCATGTATTTTAACTCTAACATTACAAATATTTGCCATATTATCAGATATTATAATAGATATATATTTAGATCCTACTTTTTTAAATATATCCTCTATTTTTTTAGCCAAATAAATAGCGGTATGTGAGTAGAGTTCTGCATATGCAATTCAAAATAACTCATATAGACTCACATAATATAAATAATACAATTAAAAGTATTGTAAAAATGAAGGTAACACAGGTCAAAAAGTAAAAAATCAAACATCAATCAGTCACTAATCAGGTATCAATTAGGTAGCTGATTAATGACCGATTGGTAACTGATTGGTATTTTTGCCAAATACTGTTACCAATCAGGTAGTTTGCTAACTTTTGATCTAGTAATCAGAAAAGAAGAATTTCGCTTATTTCTAATAAAGGTCTTTAGAAAAAATTTCAAATTTATTAATAATTTTATCTTACTTCAATTCTTAAAATTATTGGTTAATTGATTTAAAAGGAAAAAAATCATAATAATGCAGTGTAATATTTCCTTTTTTAGATGTAATTTATCTATTTATAATAAGATCATCAAAATTTTTTTCTTAGTGATTTTACCTTAGAGTTACAGTACCTTTATTATAAGTAAGCAGGATCTTAAAAAGGATAAAATATAATTCATTGGAATCATTTCAACAAAACAAATCTAATAGTAGTAAAATTTTATTTCTAGAATTAATACTTAATAAGATATTAAGTAAAATATAAAAATAAAAATACATTATTTATATAGTTTTATTTAATTTCTTATTAACTATTAATTCTAAAAATACAATTCTACTACTATTAGATTTATCTTATTGAGATAATTCTAATGAATTCTAATGAACTATATTTCATTCTTTTCTGATCACTGGATCAAAAGTTAGCAAACTGTCTGATTGGTGACAGTACTATTTAGCAAAAATGCCAATCAGGCTACCTGATTGGTATTTGATTGGTAACTGATTGATGTCTAATTTTTCACTTTTTGACCTGTGTAAGGTATACATTATTATTTTAATAATACTTTAAAATTAACTCAGAACTTGACTCAACTTGACTTATGAGAAATATTATATGTAAATTTAATAATAGGTCAGAAAGTTAATATAAATACTCTTTATAAGGAGAATAAAATTTTAATAAAATTAGTGATTTTCTAATATTCAGTCATTTAGAACTGTATAAAGTAAATAAGCAATTACTTATTAATACTTTGATATATATATAATGTAATATGCTTACCAAATATTAAATTAGTTTTTTTATTAATATTTGATCATAATTATTATTAACATAGGATTTTAGATATCTAATATAAAGATTATAATTGGCTTTTAGCCAAAAATACCACTTTTCGCTAAAATTTAATTAATCATTTTTTGTAAATATCTAAGCATTCAGTAATTTAATTTTGATAATTTTTTATTTTGTAACCTTCATTTAGCTTTATATTTAAAAAACGTTTATTGAAATTAGATCACTGGATGCTGAGATATTTATTTTTTAAGCCCTTAAAAACTGGGCCAATTTGTTAAAAATATAACTTATGACCTGTTTTAGAGATATTTGGATCTTATTAATACAGTATAGTTCATTTTTAAGAAGACAGTTAGACAAATAATCTTGTATTAGTAATCTCCTTTACAAAATTAATAAAGAAGGAGTATTTAGTACTTCAAACAAGTCAAATTGAGTCAAGTTATATGTAAACTCAATTCAACTTAAGTTAAATCAAGTCAAGTCAAGTCAAGTTAAAATTATAAAAAATATAAATTTGACTCGATTTAAGTTGAGTTAGCTTGTTAAACTGAATCAAGTTAAATCGAATTAAATCATGTAATTTTTTTTAACTATGCTAATCATTTTCTTTTTTTGATGATAATCATTTTATAAAATTCTATTTTTGTAATTTTTAAAACATTTTTGCCTCAAATTTTATGTAATATAATTTTTAAAAAGAAAATTCCATAATTTTAGCCAGAATTATAAGTTAATTCAGCTTAACTTAATTCAACTCGATTTTATTAAATTATTAACTTGATTCGACTTAATTTGATTTAATTGTAATTTTTAACTCAACTCAACTCAACTCAACTTGACCAACTCATGAGTCAACTCGACTCATTTTGGAGTATTAGGAATGTTCAATAATTCTAAAAGATATTTCATAAACTATAAAAAGCTTTACTAAAGTATGATTATTTAATCTTCAAAAAGTCATGAAATTCTTTTAAAATCTATTCTCTAATTTTCTTTTTTTTTTAGAAGTACTATTAATATAGAATTCTGAAATTCTCTTATACAGATCATAAGTCATACTTTGACAAATTAAAACCTTAAACATCACATATATAACTTAAAACTGATCTGTATAAATTTAAGCACTTTTTGCTCCCATTAAAATAAACCTAATTTACTAAAAATTAAATTATTACATTTAAAATTTATACTAATTTGCTAAAACTCAAAATATAAGTTATTGTAAAATTCTAAATAATATAGGTTTAAATTTTCTTAATAAATATAATTTTGGGTTATTTAAATTATTTGTAGATTAGTAAATTTAATTGTTAATTTACTGAAATTAACAATTTTTTTTTTATATCAATAAAAAAATAAAAAATTTATATAGATTAAACTGTCAATTTTTATATTTATAATTAAAAATGTGTAAATTATAAATAAAATAATAATTAATAAAAATAATAATTAAATATAAATAATTATTAAAAATAAAATATTGTGAAACTAATCAGACAGTTTTTGACCTATATTATGCTTAATTTTGGCCAGAATTATACTTAATTTTAGCCAAAATATAATCCAGACTTCAAAACTGATATCTTTAAAAATATTATTTATAAAAGTTTAAAAAAAAGGATAAGTTAAATAATACCAATTTGCTCAAATATAAAATATAACTTTGTAAAATTAACATAATTTACTAAAACTCATAATTATGATTATTAATTAATTTTCAATCAATTTGTTTTATCTAAAATTATAAGTTTAACCTAATTTTAATTGAATTTGCTAAAACTCAAATATGAGTTATATATGTGATATCTGAAGTCTTAGCTAATTGATTCATTTTTTAAGGACTTAAAAAATCATTTTTTATAAATATCTTAGCATTTAGTAATCTAATTTCAATGAATTTTTTTTAAATTATAGAGCTAAATAAGGGCTATAAAATAAAAAAAAAGTTTTTAAAATATATACATTAAATTTTACCTTTAAGTCTCATTTCTAGAGCAAATATATTTATGTCTCACCTTTAAGTTTTACCTTAAAAGTATACATACTGATCATATATTAGAGCTTTATTTTAAAGTCTATTAATATGTTAAATTATATAATATCTTTAATATGCAATCAGTTTTAAACTATTGGTTATAAATTATTCTGGTTATGAAGTATAACTAGTCTTTCTTAACTTTGTAGTATGATCAATAACCTTCAAGTTAAATACAAATTCTATTATAAAATATGCCAAATAGTAAAAATAATAATAATAAATTCCATTTTTATTTTTTAGATATAGTATATGTTTATAAATAATTTTAAATCTTTACATAATAATTATATAGTAAATTAAGAACTTTTACAATAAATATACAAATTCAATTATTTGAAATTAAGCCAACTTTTCAGAAAATTAAAAAGGTATTAATAAATATAGCCAAAGTAGAATTCTATTATAGAAGACCAAAAAATGGTAAGTTTTTTGCAATTATATAAAGAGAAAATCAAAAAATTACATCAAGTAAAAGATTTAAAAAAATATATATTAAATTTAGCTAAAATGATATTTACCAATATTTTAAAATTAAAAATGACTATAAAGATTTTTATGGAAAAGATTCAAAGATTTTTAATGCTATAATAAAGTTATATAAATTATATTATAAATTAATTAAGAATTATTTTGTTAAAAAAATTAAATTGATAAAGAAACAAAAGACTTTTTTTAATTTATAAGAATTTATTAAAATGGTAATTTTATATTAAAGAAAATAGTCATCAATTTTTCTCTTATAAAGAATTTTTCAGAACATTTGATTATTAATCATCATCATAAATTAATTTAAAAAGAATTTCTTTCAGCCAATATAAAACTGGCTGAATTTTTTATACTATAGATTGACAAATATAATAAATATGTAAGAACTAATTCAAATTTTTCTTACCTTATAATTTACAAGTATTTATCATATATTTTATAAGTATATTACTGGAAAGTTTCTTTTTATCAAATTCTATAGGTCTATCTTAAAAATAATAAGGCTTAGTAAAACTTTTTTTTTTAATTGCATTAACAGAAAAAATACCAATTTGACATATAATAGATTATTAATATTTTTGATAATTATAGATAAATTTTTTACCTAAACTCAATATATAAAGTTAAAAGATCAAAGCATTTTAGACAGAATTAAAATAATTTTTTAATTACTATATATTATAGATCATAGTATCCTGGATATTTGCAAAAATCAGGAGTTTAACCCTGTATATCTAGATACTAAACAAAGCTTAAAAATCCATTTTTTGCAAATATTTTATAATTTACTAGTCCAATTTATCAATTTTTTTTTTATTTTAAAGAGCTCAATGAAAGATATCAAATAAAAAAAAGTTTGCACAAATCTGATTACTGAATCTCAAGTTAAATATAAAATACTCCTTAGTGTACTATATAATTCTATAAAATTTTTCAAGAGGAGTACTATGCATAAGAAGTATTATAACATGTGATATATGGTAAATTATCATTGAATTTTTAATAATAATATTTATAATATTTTTAGTTTTAGTCTTCTAAAATTTCACATTATATTCTTTTAGTAACTTTTCATATTTACCTCTAAACTCTAGATATTTATCTGATAAAAGCATTTCTGGTCAAGTAAAAAATACTTAAAATTATCATATTTTTTTTTTAAGAATTTAAATAATAATAGTTAAAGTTAAAATATCTTTTTTATTCTTAACACTTTAAATTCTAATAGGAATAAATGCTTTATATTTTAAAGTTATATTCATAATAATATTAAGATAAAAAAAGATATAACTCATCCTATTTTATTATAAGACATATAAAGAATATCTGTCTGATGTACTTTATTGGAAGTAGATTGGGAGTAGTAATAGAAGTAAAATTTACTTGTGAAATATACTACTTTAGTCAAGACTTATAAATTTGATATGTAATCTGTCTTTCAAGTTAATCATTAACCTTATTAATAAAAAAATTATACCTAACATTTAGTAAGGTTTTAAGTAATTTTTAGTATTTCTTTGATATCCAACAGGTTAGTAGTAAATTTTTTGCAAAATAGTGAAGTAGTAGATATATCAAATTTGTTTTTTTTTAAAATATTTATTTAAATAATAAAAATTATATATCCAGCTTATATTAAACTATTAGATATTAATATAGAATTGTGTAAAAATTGGAGGATGAAATAGTTAAAAATAAACTTAAAGATAAAAAATTACAAGCATTTTCCAAAGAGCTAAAAAGTAGAAACTGTTGTAAAGCATTATCTTAATAGAATTCAACAATTTTAGCTCATAAAAATGAAATAATATTATCTAAATTTAAGATAAAATCTCTTAAACAGCATATTTACAAAGTATTATAAAATTTAAAACATAAAGATAATACCAATACTTCTTAAGATATCTATACTTTAAGACTAAAAAATAAGATTAATCAATTAAAAATGCAAATTAGGAAGATTACAGATAAAAAATTATCTCAAATTAATAGTTTATCAATGATATTGCTAGGATTATTAAGGGATATTATTACAGTGATAAATTGAATTAAATTATATGTTAATGGTAATAGATTATTTAATTTAAAAATATCTTGAGTAGTAAATGAATAACATTAATACAAATTTGTGAGCATATGCAAAAAATATGTTCAAGATATTATTAATTATAAGGTTTATTAAATACAACTAATAGATGGATTAATAACTTTATAAATGATTTAACAAATATTAGAAATAATATTTTGAAAAATTTAGTTGTTAACTTTGGTATATAATAACATTAGTAGCAATTTGCTTAAAAGTTACAAACTAATAATCAAAAAATAGTCCTTAAAAAGCAAAATCAAATAAGTAAATTAATTTAAAAAAAAAATAGCTTTTCAAATATTATGTTAAAAATACAAAGTTGAGGCAGACTTGATAGAATTCAATTAAATATATCAGACAACTTATTTTTACTAAATATGAACAATATACTGAGCAAAAATCTTCTAATAAATATTTAAAATTCTATATCATATTTAAAGTCAAATATAGTAATAGCACTTGAAAATGGCAATGTAGGGACTTTAATAGAATCCCAAATAATACTAATATAACTTATAAGTAAACTTTAAATACTATAGTAAAAATACATTTTATGGTATAATTCTGTTAATATTAAAATTAGAAATGCAATTTTACTATTATTAAAATTCTTTCATCAAGACGAAGCTAATGGTATAAATTTTATTAAAATTGAATTACTGGTTGTATTAAAAGTACATCAGGAAATTTTTTTAGGCATAATTTAGTGTAATCTTTCGGAGGTGGTGTAAAATTTCGAAATATTACACTAAAAACGTAATATTACAGAAGTTTACGCTCTTAAATTTAAATAATTATAGTAATTTAATAATATCTCGCT
>QZLH01000034.1:95036-148886 GCA_003833135.1 Oehlia diaphana
AATGCGATTTTACTACCATTCGATTCGTCTTGATGTGCTGATTCCAATGAGCTATAGATTGTCTTGATTGGATCAGTAGATAGCGAGATATTATTAAATTACTATAATTATTTAAATTTAAGAGTGTAAACTTCTGTAATATTAAGTTTTTAGTGTAATATTTCGAAATTTTACACCACCTCCGAAAGATTACACTAAATTACGCCTAAAAAAATTTCCTGATGTAGGAGTATATACAATAATAAAATTTTAAAAATACCTCTGTAGTAAATAAATTATCCCTCAAAAAGTTGTTTGTCATTGCTCAAATTATAGAAAAGCTAGCCATATAAAAGTCAATTACCCCAAAATTAGGTAGATTAAAAAAAATAATTATGTATATTAAAATAAGGTAAAAAATTCTGAAAACTTTGAAAACTTTGAAAAAGAATATATAGAAAACCTTGCCTATTATTAAGATATGTTACTGATAGAAATTTTATTTTCATATAAAACTTTACTTTAGAATTTGCTTAAATTTTATTGATTAATTAATTAAAAAGAAAAAAATTATAACAATATAACATAAAATTTTCTTTTATAGTAGGATTTTCAATGAATTTTATATATAAATCTTACCTTAGATTATAGAGTGATCTATCTTAATAGTAGACAGGATTCTATATATTGTAAAAGAGAAAAATGATTCTAAAGAAAAGAAAATTGAAGAAGATGATAAATATATTGATAATATTAATAATGAATCTCAAAATTGTTGTATTGTAAAAAAAAAGAAAACATTTCCTAATTCCAAATTTCATAAAAAAACTAAATCATTAGCAGTTTAGCATCTATAATTATGATTATAGATTATATTTATTTAATAGTTTTAAAATCTATATTATCATTAGTTATTCAATATATTCTTAAAGAAATTTTTAAAGAAGGTTTATAATATATAATATAATATATTCTAAATTGAAAAAACAAATTCTAAATATAACTATAAAAGAGAATATTATTAAGAAAAAAAATGCTTATTACAAATAAAATTTTAGATGTTTTGCATTTACTAATTCAAATGATCAAATCACAAATATAGAACAAAAACTTTTATTTAAATTATTCTATTAGAAGATAAGTATCTCTTTAAAATTAAGTTAGAGTCATTAAGTAATTCATACATAATATGATCATAAAACTACTTATCTATCAATATTCTAAACCATATTATTAAAGTATATGCCTAATATCATTTAACTGAAAAAAAAATGATATAATTTCAATATATTGGTTCAAGTTCTAAAAATAAATTTTTTTCAAATAAAAAATACTGACAATATTGCAGTATTAGTATTTGGCTATTATCATGGTCAAATGGCCAATCCTGGATAAATGCTAAACAGCCAAAGAAATAACTAAATAGGTATTAGTACCTTATTGGCAATTGGCCATGACCAAAACTTTTTAGGCCATTTTTATTATAATCAAACTGCTAGATGGCTAACGGCCAATTCTGACCAAATGGCCAATATGCTAATATTGCAATATTATAACCATTTTCTATAAGGTGAGATATAATTATATCCTATATAATAATTGATAGTAGATTAAATTTATTAATAATCTCAAAAAATATTACAAAATATTTAGAAGTTAAGATTAAAAATAGATAGGAAAAAAATTTACAGGCTTAATGGAGTTACTATTAATTAATTAAGTACAATCTTTTGGATCAATAAATAATATTTCTATAATTATTGGTGATAAGATGAATATTTTATTGCTACAGATAATTTCTCTGTTATTTTTACAGAATATAATAATAATGGAAAAAATGGGTCTGGTACAAAATTCTAATTAATAGCCTGAACTTTAATGCTGATTAAACATATTACGTGACTCTGCATAATTATATATAGCACAGGTTATTTGTCAGAATTTTGTACCATTCAGAATTTTAAACTGTTAGGATTTTGTATAGATTCTAGAAAAAATTATTTCTATTTATTTATTTTTAGCATTCAATAAGAATTCTGCTTATTTCTAATAAAGGTCTTCAGAAAAAAATTTAAATTTACTAGTAATTTTACTAGTGATCCTATTGGTTAATTAAAAAAATCATAACAATTTAATGTAATATTTCCTTTTTTAGGTGTAATTTATCTATATATAGTTGAATCTTAAAAATTCTCAATTATAAAATGAAACCCCTTAATAAAAGGCAAGAGTAGAAAAGGATATAAAAAAAACTAGCTATATATATATGGCAGTATTATAAAAAGTAATTTTTTTATCTATTTAAGTTTAAATAGCATAGTTTTCATATAATAAAAATTTTTTTTGGCAAAGTTCAGTAGTTTCAGAAATTTTTTCAGCAATACTTAGAATTTTCTCTGCAATACTCAGTAGTTTCAGAAATTTTTCAGTAGAATTCAGAAAAAAATATGGTATCTATTTGATTAAGCTTTGCCCAAACACAAGTTTGAAAAGTATATTTTTTCAGATACTTGAATCATTCTTTGCATCTTCATGCCTTTCAACCTAAAGTTTAATATCATAATGAGAAATAAATGTACTTGGTTCTATTGTTCTATCTCTTTCATCAAAAAGTGCATAAGAAATAAGTAATAATCTTTAGGTTTTTGGCAAAGATAATATCTTTCAATTCTATATACTTTCACTTAGCAAATTTTTTTATATTCTTCTTATTATTTTTAAGTTGAAAGACAATAGAGGATAACTTACCAATCTTCTTATCTTTCTTGATCATAGCTTTTTCTAAAGTAGTAATCTGTATCTCTCCAAGTTGGCAAAGTAAGAATTATGCTATTTTTCTAACTGATGCTTAAATGAATATATCATCTGTTTCATATCTATTATACACTTATTATATTCACTCTCTAGGTAAACCTTAAGCACATCATATTCATCTTTTAGGCACTTATGTTCTTCACCAACCTAAGCTTTAATAATATTCTTAATATTATTCTCCTTTTGTTTTAGCAAAGCCTCACATTCCTCCAACCGCTTCTCGAATTCATCTAATCCTGGATAAAGTATTTGGGCTATCAGAGGCGGTATTTGCTTCTATTTTATAGTATTTGTTAACCTTACTAGTAAGCAACTCCTCAATATCTGGACGAATTCCCCTAGTTTATTCTTCAGAAAGTGGATTATTTTTGCAGGTTGTAAGATATATAATTATATATCCTTTTTTATGGATGGAGTAATTGCTTGAGCAAGTCTTCATAATGGTCACTAAAATGTGGTTAGCCAGCCATATATGGTAAGTAATATAAACTTGGAAAATTTTCAGAAAAAAATATTTCAAGAATCCATATTATTCCAGAAGTTTGGGTATTTCATATGTTTTTGGCAAAAGTTTTGCCTAAAAATTGGCCAAAAATTTGCCAAAGCCTAGATTCTGGGAAAAAAATGCTAAGAAGTTCTCCATCAATAGTTATATAAAATCAATATATTAAGCTATATTGCATAGTTTGTTATATAATATTAACAATAAATACTGTACGTTTATTAGGGTTTAGATCAGAAATATAATATATAAACTCAATATCAACAGAATTTATTAGGCGTATTTATTTGCAATTTAGCAAGTGTTATTACTTTTTTCTTTTTATTAATAAAAAAATGCAAGAGCAAATACTAGTTGTAATATATTATATTTCTATTCTATTTTAATTTCATAAAAAATGCAATTATACAAATTAATTGATATTTGCAGAATTCTAAATACTATTTTCATACAATTACCAGCTATCTAAATAATCTAATAAAGTATATTGATTAAGCAAATGAATCAATTTATGTTTTTTTTTATCAAACAACTCTTAATATTTTTTAACATTATAATGATAACAGGCCATCTCAAAGTCAATCAAGTAAATATTATCATTTATGTTATTAAGCAAAATATTTCTATTTGTATGTTATTGTGAAGTACACCTTTACTGTGAATTGCATTTAGTGCATAAAAACCCATAACCTTTTGTCATTCTGTTATATGCTTATAATCAGTTAAAGCAGTACTAATAAAACTTGTACCAATAATGTAGCACATCCCACCTCCATAGTAGCTATAACACATTAGTTTTGGAATGTATTCTTTCTGAATTGTAGAAAGAAGTTGATAGATCTTGACTTCATTTTGCATTCTTTTCAAGATATATAATGGAGATTTCTATAGATCAATATATTTCAAGGTAATCATATTTCTTTGAAATTCACATTTGAGTGTCTTCTGCTTCATTCCTGACCAAAAATACCATTAAACTTAAAATCCATAAAGGAGAGATTCTGGTTATTCTTCTGACCTTTATACAAATGCTAGAGGATGATGAGCCTGAATTATTGTTAGAAGAGCTTTTTGTCCTAAGCCTTAAAGATCTAGTGTATTTAGAAACTGATCCTTCATCTTTTTTCATAACTAACTTTAAAATTTTAAAAACATGAGAATACAATTAGAACAAATATTGAAAATTGCTGATAAATTCAATATAATGAATAATATACAAACCAACTATAATAAATTTGAAATGATCACAAATAAAAAATTAGACAAAGATATTATTGAAATGAATTTTAAATTGTCAAAACGAATGATTAAACCTTTAACGTCAAAAGAATCTGTCAGAATTTTAGAAGTCTGGATCAATTTAGATTTAAAAATAAATTTTATTTTTAATCAATGTAAAGACATTATTAGTGGATATAACAAGATCATTAAGTCCAAGCAAATTACAGATTTACAAATGAAATATATTTATAATCACGTGATCATTCCTAGAATTAATTATAAGGTGCAGTTATTAGTTTGGTTGGCTATTTAAGCAGAAAAATTAAATGCCATATGTAGATATATATTTAAAAAGAAAACTTCATTATCAATTACTACACCTAATAGTATTATACATTCGTCTATAGGATATGGTATTAAAGATATTAATATGATTCAAACTCAAAAGCAATTAAGTAGATTATATAACCAAGTCACTGTGAAGGGAATGATGAAGATTGTTTTTGATATAGATTATAAACAATTACAAGGTGAATTATTATATACTAAATTACTTTAAGATCATGGAATATTAATCTAAAAGATTTGCAAATTAAATATTATTTATTAGCTCGTATACTTGCTTTGTTATATGATAATATGGTGACTATAAGATCAAGCGGAGTGAAGAAAATCAGATTCAAGATGGTTCAATGCCTTTAACAGATGTTTTTACACATAAAGAATTATTTCAAAAAGGTATCAGTAAAGGATTGAAAGGGAAAAATATATATTTTATTAGTCAGTTAATGTCTTTAGCCAGATCTCGCTTATTAAAATACAAAGATTTAAAACATAGAATTAAAATTAATACACAAGGAAGGATTCCTAGATGGTTCAAATTCATAGAAAATATGCTTATTGAGAAACCCTTAATTTCAAAGAAAGTGAAAAGTAAATATCAGTTAGAATATAAACATATTGATGATTACATTAATGAGGATAATCTAAAAATTAGACAGTGGATAGTTACATTCAACGACCAAGTGAATGGATCCATTTTAGGTTGTATTATAAATAAATCTAATAATAATAATAATAGAGTTCTTATTGAACATTGGATTTAAAATATTATAGATGATACAATTTTTCCTTCAATGAATTTACCTATAATTAAAAAATGTAAAGGATGTGATGTAAAAACAGAAGTATCTAGAAGTAAACAGAAAAATTCAAACATATGTTGTATTACATATATCAATCAAGATATATGCGTCAAAATTAAAGCTAGCTCTATACAAAATGATCATTATATAGTGGATAATGCTATTTATGAAGTGTTAGTTCAAGCTGAATATAAACATTATAGTGAATCAAGTGCTAAAGTAAATAATGTTAAAAAAATTAATAGCTTATTGAGATATGTACATCTAAAGAGTTATTGAACAGAACTGCTAGAGATCTCAAAACAACTAGAACAGGTAAATGATTTGGAATATATACTGATGAATCTATAAGAAATTTATTAACACATGAAATGAAAATGGGTTGTGATTTTATAATTAGTTCACTTTTTGTTAAAAAATTTAATTGCAGTATCAGTGATAATCCTTCTTCTAATAAAGCAAATTAATGGTGGTAATTTTGAGTTTAATTATATGTTCTAAGGTATCAAATATTACAATTTATATAAATTCTTAGTGGATAGTGAATATATTTCAAAATTTTAATACGTCAACAATATTAGAAATAAGAAAAGTCTAAAATTAATTATAAGATTTTATGGTTACTTTTGTTTAAAATGATAAAAATTTATGAGTTAAGGGTAAATCTAGTTAAAGTTAAAGCACATAATAATAATGAATATAATACAAAGGTAGATAAGTTAGCGAAATTAGGTGCTGATAAAGAGGCATTAATGCTAGAAGATATGTTGCTTTTACATAACGGTTCTATATGTTGGCATAATATGCCTATTGAATGTAACCTTATTCCTACGATTAAAGGAATTAAAGATGCCCAATTTATTGATGACTTTTTTATGTTAAATAGAAATATTATATATCAATAACAGGAATTATTGGAGTTGATAGATTGGAAAATATCTTTAAAATTAAATACTATAGAACAACAGTTTACCTTATTTGAGGATCATTATTTACAGTTGTTTAGAATAAAAATTTGTTATGATGAACTCCCAACTTGTACAAATTTGAAGAAACGTAAACCAGATTTATATAACGATAGTTGGAAATGTAATTTTTGTGGAGTGGAAGAAGAAACATTTAATCATCTTTGGCGATGCGTCAAAATAAAAGATATTGTGCAAGACATAATTAAAAGATTTAAAAACTTTTTAGTAAATATAATTAGCGATATTTCAAAAAAAGAGATAGACCATTCTTTGCTCTCAGATAGAGTAGAAGAATTAGAGATGTAAGATCTCATTTTTATTAAAAAATCAAGTTAGTTTCCAATTATTTAATTTACTCAAACGTTACAAAATACTAGATATTAAAGTACTCTTAAATTTATTAAAAAGAATAATTAGAAAAATTATTTTAGAGTTTAAAATATTAATTTGGAAAAATAGAAATGAACTACAAATAATGAAAGAAAAACAGTTAGATATTAATAACAAAGAAAAAAAATTGAAGTCGAACAGTAAAAAGTGTAAAGATAGGGACGCTAATATAGTAAACTTCAAGGAAACTAGTTGGAATAAATGGAATAATTTAGCATTCCATTGGAAAGGTCATTGGACGAATTTTTAGACGAATCATGACAGTCACCTAAAAATTTAGATTTTATCATGGTTTTGAATTATGATATTATCATTTAGGTGACAGGTTGACTTTTTCTTCAGTGAAGAGAAGCAGTCTTGTTTCATAATGCTTAGTCCTTATATATATATTTTTCTTATGTTGTAAGTTGTATATATAAGTAAAGTTTAGTTATATTAAGACATAATCGCATTTATTATAAATTAATAAAAAAAAAAAAATAAAAAAAAATAAAAATCATTATTATCACAGCATAATTTCCTAACTATATATGCATACGTCTTGAAAACTAGTGGAAATTCACTTGTTAATTTAAGGGTTTCTAAAATCCAGAGCTTTTTTGGGTTATTACTTGGTCAGTACTAGAAACCAGTACTTATTGTATATTGAAAGAATGCTATATTAACATTCATTTTCTGTCATATAACTAAAAATCTGTTTAATTACTACTCTTGCTTTTGCACTCTTTTTATAAAATTCTGAAAATTAGAGTTTTTCAACTTCTAAATGGTATTATAGCTTAATTTCAATTGAAAAGAGTAGTGTTTATTGGGCAAAGAAACAAGTAAAATCTGGATCACCAGCAGACTTTTTTGTATTTTTCTCAAAAATTCATAGTCAGGTAAAAGCTTATTTAATATTTTGCAGATATTAAATTCAAAAATTGCTTGAACGCTCATTCACAAATGCCCAACCTAGAATGAGAAAATTGCAGTCTTTGATATTTTTTTTCATCAATGAATTCATACAGATTCTCACTCTCTAAGAATTCATCCTATAGAAAACATCATCTGGTACGTGATCACCTAAATTCAAATAGATTTGGTTATTCCTTCATCTACATTATAATCCAAATTATAAATAAATAATAACCCTTATAATTTTATTATGCCATCAACTGATGACTGACATAATAGATCAATCAATTTTTTAATAGAAACAGACGGAAGAACACATGATAATACTTCTTCGAGAATTAAAAAAGAAATTTATTTATGAAGAAAATAAAGAAAAAAAAAACTGGAAAGAAAAAAAAACTTATAATTAAATAGACTTTTAATAAACTATATATAAAACATGATCTATATTAACTGTATGATAATATAGATATTGATAAAGTGGATTGCAATCCTATTTCAGATTATGACTCAAAATTACGAAAATGTTACATTAAAGTTATAATACCAAATATGCTGTAAGTTCATTAAGTCGTAATTGGTTGTAATTTAATTTCGTCAATTTTTTTCATACTATGTCACGTAACATTATATAAATTTTTAAAAAAGGAAATTTTGTTCTAATAAATTTGAGATATACTGTAGTTGCACAAATTACTTACAGTTTAAGGAATATATAATTTTATTGATATATGGTTACAACCTTATAACCTGTTACAACTATTACGAAAATTAGCCCTAGTGGTGATTAAAAATATTCAGCTACTCTAATTTTTTTAAATTGTCAGTATTAATAATTATATGTTAATATAATATAAAAAATATATTATTTGTATATATAATCACAATAAACAAAATTTTTAAACCTTATATTTTTCAGAATTTTACAGAAAATAAAACTTGTTTTATATGATTGAAATTGCTAAAAATATAAAATATAAAATTTATAAATTTAAAGTTTTTAAAATAAATGTTTAATTTAATAGGTATATTTTAATATTTAGTGATTTTAAAAAGATTATTATTAGTTTATTGGATTTATTTGGTAAAATGTATCAAATGATACTAATCATATATCTTTATTATTAATATATACTAAATTAATTTTAATATAATTTAAATTGCTATTTTAGAATCTATTAAAGTTAAAAACATAAAATCATCACTATTCAATTCATTTCTATAAAATAATATTTTAAAGATTTAAATTTTATATCTATTTAATTAGAATATGGATGTTAAATTTAAAAATAATTTTAACAATTTTGAAATGTTAAAATAATAAAATTTATAAATTTTGTTTGGTAATTTTAATTATATTATTATAAAAATATACTAAAAGAAATTCCTTTAAAATATTACAAAAATTGATTAATAGCAATTATTTTTACAAATAAAAATAGAATTAATTAATAAATTTTTATATAAATCAATAAATAATAAATTTTTTTTATATAATTATATTATATATAAAATATAAAATTTTTATTTTGAAAAGTGCCAAATAATTTTGATTACCAGTTGTAAAATAAATAAATAAATCCATCTGAAAATTTGTTATACATTATATAAATTACTATATATATAGTATATATATATGTTTTTTAATACTTTTTAGGAGTACTTTCTAAATGCTATAATACACGAGTTAACACATCCCAATTACCTTATGGTAGTTACCAGAGATACGTTGGAGTACAGTAGAAAGCATTTAACCCACTCAATGAGCAAAGATGGAATAACCATCCCCCCATACTTTTCAAATTACCATACTAGGTTGGATGTACTCAAGTTATTTTAACTAGACATTTCAGCACTATACATTAAGTATAGTAAAGGTTCATACTTTTGAGCAAGTACAAGAACAATCAGTCTGTATAAGCAGATATAATGGAACGAATATCTAGAAGGCCTTCCATAGTAGTTTTAACTGGGATAGTCTCATTTAAAGCCTATTACAGGTCACAATTACTATATCAGTTCACCACAGTTATCAATCTTCCAGTAGTATAGTAATAACTACCAGGACAGTAAGCTTTAAGGGTATAAAACTATAAGATCCCCTTATATTATAAGTGATTTATCTGAGTTCACCACTAATATACCAAACATGTTGAGAAATCAAACCTTACTTCAGAACCTTATATATCTGTGAGCCAACAAATATCATAGTTAGTCTAAACCTATTAGAAGGTAAATTATCACAAAGACATTGCACTTAAGACTTTATCATCTATGAATCCTATCTAGTATGTGAACCTTCATAGTAAAGTTCACCATACCCTTAGTGGTATTGTAGAGTGATCACTAAGACAAAAGTCCACCTAAACAGTGTACCAACAGTAACTATCTAGATAGAACAATTGATTTACCATTATTTCAGACTCAGAATGGAAGATACCATAACTTTCTATTAAAATGTGCAGTCTAACTGTACATACTGATACACCATGATACAGTTCACATTAATCTTATACCTCCACTTCAACGATATGGTGTTTTCACACACAGTAAAATTCAGTGCAAATTCTGTGATCGATCAGAATTGAACCTACATCCTCACTATAATCAGACTTATATGAGGGAACTCATGGACTAACCAATGAGCCAAGGATGATCAATCCTTAAATATAGTATATATTATTTATATTTTATTTTATAAATAAATATTTGTAACAACTTGTTATACATTTTATTTATAATATTTTTTTTTTATTTTTTTTTTAATAATAAATTTAGTATGCACTTTACAAATAAAATTTTTATATGTAAAATTTAATTTGAAAAATTTTTATTTAATTTACTTAATACAGTTTTATAGACAAAATTTTAAATTATAAGCAGTTTTTTGAAATTTTTTTAAAAAATTCTTTTGTTTTAGTTACATGACTAATCTTTAATTTTATTTGTTCTTATATTTTAATTGGATAAAATTGGAGTTATTACTTGTTACAAATAAGACATATAACAAGTTGTTACAATTAGATTTATCCTTATTTTATTTAATATGTTTTTTTAAAAAAAATATCATTTAATTTTAAAAAATAAATATTAGTAATTAACTAATAATAAAATCTTACAAATATTATCATCAAAAATTTAAGAAAATTAATAATTCAATAATCCTGTAAAAAAAATCAATCTGTATTTTATATTCCATTTTTTTTTTTTGTAAAAGGTTCATTTATATTTCTGGAATGAATAACCTTATTATATTACAGAATTTATTGAATTATTTACATTTTCTGTAAATAAATCTGTAAATAGATCTGTGAAAGATTTAATTATTTTTATAAAGTCTTTTACAGAAAATAATATACAAAATTTTTTATAAGGTGAATTTCAATTTTTAACAGTTTGGAATTGACAAATCATTATATTATATGTATAGTATAATTATTGATATTAAATTTTTTATTCATTAGAATTCCAAAATTGAACCATTTTATAAAATTGACATTTCTTTATAAAATAAATTAATTCTATAAATTTAAAAAATACTGTATATGATTCTTTTAAGTTTACTTTTAATTACTTTTTAGGATTGATTTCTAATTGAATAAATCACTTTAGTGCTAAATGCAACAAATGCTACACAAAATTTAACTATATATAAAGCCGCCTTGTAACCTAATTTTGCCGGAATTATACTGTGAAAATCACCTGCGGTAATTCTCTTTTTTTTTTTTAATTAAAAAAAAAAATCTAATTGATTAGATAAAAACGACGCTTATTTTCGGATATATATGGTATATGATGATTTTTTTTCGTCAAAAAAAGAGTACTTGTTATTGTTATATACAATAGCAGAATTTTTAATAATTTCAAAAATTTTGTCGCTTTTTATTGTTCTTAAATTAATATTACAGTACTCATATCAAAATACTCCAACTATATAAACTAATATAATGATTTGAACTTGCATATCTGCACGTTAAAGCTATAAACTTAAAAAGATGTAAATATTTAATATATAAATTATTGCTTATTACTAAAATTATTGTTAAAATTATTGTAAAAATGAACTTATTCTGATATATGACACACCTTATGTGTTTATTATATGATGAGTTTATTACGTTCAAATTAATTGTTTTTTCCTCTTAACGTTTTGATCATATAAATTGACCTAAAAAATTATTTCTTATATAATAAAATATTATTATATGATAATAATGAAGCGAAAGTGATTTCACAGTGAATAATATTGTTTCACTTCATTCTTCATTTAAAGATTTTTTCAAGACACCCAACAATTTACGACCTTTCCTGTGATCTTGTATACTTCTTTTAACCCGGCTTTGTGGACCAAATTGCTTCTGTGTAACGAAATTCCAATGCACCATCAACCATGAGGTATGATAAGCTAAATGATCATAATATTCCGATGCAATTTGGCGCACTTCCGGTAATTTAGACCACGGAATCTAGATAATTAAATTTTATTTATGAATGAAAAAAAATACAATAAACATTAATAGCAAGTTTTCAAAATTCTGTATGGAAAAAATGATCACCATATTCAAAGATATTAATCGAAAATGAACCTCATCGGTTATATTAAAAATACAGAATTTTGAAAACCGCGTATACATTTTAAAAATTTACCCTTGTAAAATCGTGATGTTCATTGTGATATCCAACATTCATGAAAATTTTATTTAAAAGCCCATAATAAGAATAAGTTTCTTGCCCATCATCGAAAGTATAATGTTCTTGAATGAAATGAGCAGCAGCAGGATGAATGCTATAACCGAACCAAAGCGATAAAAATAAGTAAAGTATACCTCTTCCGCCACAAAAATAATATATAAGAACATTTATGATAGCGGTATATATCCAATTTACATATTCCCAATATTGAGGACTTTTTAATTTCATTATGTTACGATGAAGGTAGATTGCTGGATAGAGATTAAGCCATAACAATTTTAATAAAGTATTACCACGAATAAGATTCATTTCCCATTTTAAAGGTAAATCTGGATCAATTCCGCTCACACCTTGAAACACATGATGTTCTAAATGATAACGACGAAAAGACATTGCTAAAGGTAAAGGAAGTGCTATATTCGCCAAGAGCCCAACCATTCGATTTTGACATCTTGTTGGAGCAGTGAGACAATGAGCAGCTTCATGAATTATAGCAAAATAAATTTGAGTCATCGTTCCTCCAATAACATAAGAATAAATGATCATTACCCAATCCCAATCTAATAAAATACGTCCAAATATATAAGCAGCTATTAATTGCATCAAAACAACAATAATTGTAATAGGTATAGTTTTAATATCGTAACCATATAATTGTTCAATTTCAGGATGATGGTTTAAAATTGTAATTCTACGTTTCATATGTGGTTCATCTAAATCATCAATGGCAAAATCTTCATCAATATAAGCGATGGATTTTCTCCAATCACCAATATAAAGAGGATGGCGATAGTCATATTGTATTTCATCTTCAACCTCTGGAAAAGGTCTTGCGGAAAGAGGTATCATTCCTTATGCAAGTTTTTTATTTAATTATTAATTTTTAATTTATTATTTTTTTTTCCTAAGGAATTTTCTTTTTTTTTTTTAAAAAAAAAAAGAAGAGTTAAAAATGATGCCAACTTGAATAAGGAACTATGAATTCAAAAAAAAGAAGGTAAAAAAGGAATCAGAAAAGAATAAACTAAAAGAATGATTTCGTATACATTTTTTTTTTTTTTTTTTCATGAAAATTACAACACGCCATTTTCCATGTTCCACATGCACATGTCCAAATTAAGTGAATTAACGAGTAAAAAATTGATCTATTTCTTGTATAACGCCTTTTTTAAAAAAAAAAATGTTATGCCCGTCAATCATGCCACCTTTTTTTATCGAATCAAATTCCTCCGTTAGATTAGTTGTCGTTAAAAAAAGTTAGTAGTAACCAAAGAAGTAACTTTCAATGTTCCTGGGAAAGTCTTTTCCATTAAAACCAGGAGTTTTTACGCAAAAATAGAAAAAGTACTCTACTCTTTTTGATAAATAAAATATCGTATGATCTTTTTTTTTTTATAAAACACGCTTAATTAGATGGGCCGTTGGAATTCCATTGAAATCAGCAATTATATTGCATTCAGATTATTATAATTGCATTCATTCAAATCAAAAGAAAAGGATATGTACAATAAATAACTAAGATAGGTTAGATATTCCATGTCAAATTTTCCTTATTGATTTTTGGCGTAAAAAAAAAAAAAAATAATCAAAAAAGCCAATTACCTGATATATTCAATAAAAAGAGACATAAAAAAAAAAAAATAATAATAATAGTACAATGTATACGCTCAGACATATTTTAAATCTTAAAATCATTAAGATTTAAAACCAGAGGTGGAAAGTGAATATATAAATTGGTTAAAATTGGTTAAATTAGTTAAAAATTAGTTAAAATTAGTTAAAATTAGTAACCAAAACAATAATTATAATAATAAATTATATTAAACCTTGTGATTTGGGAGTTATAAGTATAATTAATAATTTTATCATAGTTAAAAACTTTTAAATTTGGTACAAATACCTTAATATATATATATATATATATATATTTTATCGACATAAAATTATCGACATCAATTTTATTTAAACTTTAGAAAATCATCATAAAATCATTAACATATTTCCACGTGACATGATATTGATAAGCTTGTTTGTTATACTACTATGTTAAAATAATGTCGTGCCATTATTATAATTAATATTAAATTGTAATTATACCAACTACCATACGTGTTGTGGCTAATATAAATTATTAACACTTAATCACCTACACCATTTTTTCGAAAATAAAGTTTCTTAGATAATACACTATATGAAAAGTTCGTGTCTCATCATCTTATTTTATCCTTTCACTATTTTTTACCTTTCTCAAAATGAGAATGAGTTGAAAAAAAAAAAGAAAATTGGAAAAGGCTAAAAGTTAAGAGAAATTAGGTAAATTAACTATTTTTTAAATTGTTCTTATATATTGTTGTTATATATTTTTTTTTTTTTTAAAAAAAAAAAGAAAGTAAATTCATAAAATCTATAATAATACTACTCCCAACTTTTTTTATATATATATATAAATTGACCGATCATTAACTATAAATAATTATAACGTATTTCTGAAGAATTTTTTAAAGAATTTTGCTTAATTGAGTTAAAGATCTTAAAAAAAAAAAAAATGTACTTAATAAATAGATACTTAATTTTAGTACGTATTTTTTAATTATCAATCGTTTCACGAGAGACATTCGTCGATAAAGGTACTTCAATATTATCATTATCTGAATTTTCAAATGAAGCAATCATCCATTCATTTTCAGGATTCGTTTCTGGAATCTGATCAGCATCAGGTGGTGAAAGGACGGTCTTTTTAATTATAAATATAAAAACTATCAACAATATCAGAGTTGTCCAAACCAATCCTAAAATTGCAAGTATTCTCCAAGCTGAATTTGATTCTAAAGGATGATTATTAATATTATCATCAGATCCAAAAGTTTGATAATTATTTAAAGCTTGATAATTATTTGAATGTGGTAAACCATTTCCTGAAGAAGAAGTGGTTTCAATGAAATGATTGATATTTACAAAATCTTCATCATGTATTTGATCTACGCCTCGGTCAATTTGATTTCTTCGTTTTAAAGAAGAAATATGATGCGATATTTTCATTTTTTTTTTTTTTTATAATTTTATTTTATTTTTAATAAAAATTAAATTCTCTCTTTTTTTTTTTTTAAAAAAAAAAAAATAATTTTTATAGAAATGAATGCTTTTTTTACTTTTAAATGAAAAGTCGAAAAAAAAAAAAAAAATCAATAATAATATTTTTACGATTGTAAGAAAAAATGAGAGAGAAAGAAAAAGAGAAAAGAAAAAGAAAATAAATTTAAAATTTTAAAAGAATTTATCAGCAATTATTCATGTTTAAGATATAGTTTGGATGCACAGGACAGGCGTAATATTACCAATTACTAACAAAAGTTAGTAGTTCCTGAGATGATTTGCCAAGATAAAAAAAAAAGGGTAAGAAGAGAATAAAAAGGAAGAAAGAAAAAAAGATAAAAAATTAAAAATAAAGATAACGAATGAAAATAATTAATAAAAAAGAGAAATAAAAAATTCTTTCTTTATAATAAAGGAATGAAAGTTCGTTATTTATTTGATAAAAAAAAAAAAAAAACAATAATAATATATATATATTTGTATTATATATACTGTATATACATACACATAAAAAAAAAAAAAAATTTTTTTTTTTTGATTCATTCCAAACTGTACAACTTTAGGCATATTCGAAATATACTGTACAACACAATAATATCAAATTTTAAAAACGGGATTTCCTAACCTTTCTATACGGCGCACATAATCATTTTAAAAAACAAGATATACAAGTTTTTTTAAGAATTTGGAAGATGGGAATGTAACACTCTCGATTACGATTACTACTTTCGAGTGATTAAAAGTGGGTAAATTAATGATTAATCTTTAATAATCATATAATAGAAAATTTATTCCTAATAAAGGGAATTAAATGAAACCAAATAACGCGGAGGAATGAGGGGTTTTTTTTTTGTGATAGTTGAAAATTATATCAATGCAGTAAATGTAGTTTCGATCGATATAAAATATTCACATAAATATTCACAGCAGTTCACAGTAGGCATTCATATTTCGCCACCATTTCACCACTATACAGTTTTTAATTGCATGCATGAAGAATATTCCGAATATTTGTTTCATTCATGTGTTGTTATATTGATAAATTGACAATGTATTTAAAAAATTATGTTTCCTCAGATGTGGACTAAAAAAAAATAAATAAATAAACAAATATAAAAAAAAAGTCATATCAATTCGGGGAATTCCGAGTTAATACTTCCCATTCCTTTTTGTCCAACATAGTTTTTTTTGGATTGAATAAGAAAGATGATTTGAAATGATACCATATTTGAAATGTTTCTTGTATTTGTTCTCTAACTTTAGATTTATCCTAAATGGACTTTGTATTTATGTAATTTAATATAATTTGTTACAATAATAAAAAAAAAAACATGCAATGTTTAACAAAAACAAAAAACAAGTTCCAAAAGATCGTTAAAAATTCTATTTATAAAAGAAGTTTATTTATTTGCTAGAAAAAAACCTGCATTAATGAAATACTAAAGATAATAGAAAATTGATTAGTAATAAAATATCAGTCAGGTTCATCTATTTTTGGAACAATTTTTCTTGGGAGCTTGATTATAATAGATATATATATTATGTATATTATACTGTATATTACTGTATGTATTATATATGTATATATGTATTATAAGTTACCGTGTATAATGTATATAATGAATTTTTCATTTTACTCGCAAGCAAATGTTATTGATCTTTAAATTTATCAATATTTTACCAATTGGTACTTCATTCATGTTTATTTTTTTTTTTTGTAACATGCGTGTAGAAAATCTCTATCATTTTTTTTTAATTAAATTTTTCAAAAAGGATTTTCATTTTTACCATCTTACCGGAATTCATGAGATAATTTTAATTGTATAACATTATTGGTGATGTGAATTGTGTAAACAATAATATTAGACACGTTTATTTTCGTGATCAAAATATTTTTCATTACTCTGCATATAAAATTTTTATAAAAAGTAAATCTTTATGATTGCTTAAAAATTATATATAAATCAAATTGATCAAAAAAAAATTAGGATTTTTTTTTATTTTTATTTTTATTGTGACCGGAAATATTTTTATGCGAAAATATTTTTATGTGGCAAACAGAAATTGAAGGTTATAATTATAATACATTGATTTGGTAATGTGGCTTTTTTTTTTTTTTTATACGGAAATTTATTAAAATCTTCTTAACCAAATAATCGAATAACCGAAAATATAAAAAAAAACGAGGGGATTTTCTTTGAGTTATATTATTGTGTTATGTTTAGTCATTCAAAATTTCAAATTTTTTGGTCGACCAATAAGATGATTATTTATTGTTTTACAATTTACCTAAAAATCATTGTACCGAAAGTTGAACATGCGGAGCATTAATAAATGATTGATCGACAAAAAAATTTGTAATATATATATATATATATATATATATATTTTTGTTTAAACAAAAAAAAAAGAGGAGTAAACAAAAAAAAGAGGAGAATAATATCTAAAGATTTGATATCAGATTGATTGATTAACCGATTAAGTTATTCGACTTTTTCGTTAACCTGTTAAGTATAACTACTACGGTATGCCAATACGGCAAATACATTTATGTTTATGATGTACTCAATACAAAGGGGTTTTGTTTTATTTGTTATTTTTTTTCTTAATTTTCCCACACGATAACGGGTATGTGAGGCATGTGTTTTACAAAATATACATAAAATTTTTTTTTTTTTTTGTTTATATTTATTTTTAAAAAAAAGAGATAGAATTTTTCTATATCAAATTTCGAATATTAAAAAATCTTAAATTTTCAACGTGCATTTTAATTATATTTGTTCACCTAAAAGAATTTTAATAAAGCACAAAATAATTATTTTTAAATACATTGTTTTAAAATTGTTATTTGTTACCGAATATCAAAAAAAAATATTATTTTCCAAGAAATTCATGTTACACTAAAAGAATTATTCATTATCCAATCAACTAATGTATCAGAAGTACATGTACAAAAACAATTTAATTATTTTTATTTTTGAAAAAAGTAAAAAAAAAAAAATAACGCGTTCTTTACAGAAGAAAAATAATAATAAATATTTTGATTTTTTTTTCTTATCGAAAAAATTATATATAAATATATTTATATACGATATAAATATAAATATAAATATATATATTTATGTATATATATATATATTAATTATACGTAAATTTATTTTTTGATTTGAATTGATTTGAATTGATTAATTTTTTAAATATTTTTAGTTAATTTTTTTTTTTTCGTTGTTCTCCACCATTAAAAAGAACTATATAAAAAATCTTTGTATATATAAATTTCTTAATTAATTAAATAAATAAAAAAAAAAAGTAATTAAAAGAATTAAATCTTGCGACATCGTTGCGGGCGATATAAATCTTAATTACTGCTTATTCTTATTTTTATACTTAAAATCTAAAAAGAGAAAAAAAAAAATAGTAAGTAATGAATCAAATATGAGAAAATTCAAGAAAATTCAAAAGATCATTATTTGTATATATTTTTTTCGTACATTTTTAATATTCTTAAGGGTTTTTTTTTTTTTTGCCGACTATGATTATGCTTGAATTGCTATATTTATTTAAAACTGTTAAAACATTAATGTTTATATAAACATCTAATAAATAATAATAATAATATTTTTATTAATATAAAAGATTTTATTAAAATTTTATAATTTTAAATTATAAAAAAAAAAAAACTTTTATAATATAATAATGTAAATATTTAGATACCATTTATTAAGATATCGAACGTTTTTGATTGGAGATGAAACGTATTATAAAAAATAACCAGCATGATTTTTCAAGTTTGAGAGAAAATCAAAGCGAGAACGAGAGTCATCAAGACGTTAAAATATATAAAAAAAATAAAAATCGAGGTTGTTAAAACGAATAAAAAAAATTTATGACATAAAAGTCATAAATTCGAACGGACGAACCCGAGATGAACGAATGAATTTAACGAACGAAAAATATTTTGAAAATGTAACGAAGAAAAAAAAAAAAAAAAAGTCGAATCCTTTTTTTCAATATTTTATATATTCAAAATAATATTACCTTATTAATACAATCCATTTCCTTAGGCGCTGCGAGCGCCGGATTACCTAAAATCGTAATTCAATTATTTTTAGCCACATGAAAATCCAAAAAAAAAAATTTCTCGATTAAAAAGAAATTTTTTTTTTTTTTTTCTTTCTTCTTTCTTTTTCTTCCTTCTTTTTTAGAAAATAGGGGATGTGTTTTTGTTATTATCATATGCTAGGGTATGCAACCATACGATATTTACTTGTGGTATACCACAATATCAAAATCAATCTATATTATATTATGACAACATTTCGGTCTAGATCCTTGTATCTAGTTGGTTATTCAATGATTCTTTAATGATATGATTGATGTCTGTCTATTATTAATCTCAGAGACCTTTTAAAAAAAAAAAAAAAAAAAAAAAAAATCTACAGATAATACAAATAATAACAAAGTAAACAGGTAAAATATTACGTAACGTGATTGATTTTGTGTTTGATTACTTTGATAAAATTATACGTGTAATGATTATATGATATAAGAGATAATCCCCGAATTTACACTGATCTTAAAATCAATTATTAATCAACTAATGACAATATTTATAATCTTTTGATAAAAAAATCTATTAAGTTTTCATCAAAGAATCAAAAAAGCTTTCCCCGCGACTGATATATACGATTTATGCACAAAATGCGTAAATGCGTAAAGGCCGACGTGCATAAACTTTTTTCTTTATTTTATTTTACTATGACAGGTAAATTGTGACCATCGATAAATTAAGCTTAAATATCCTATTTTAACTAGATTAATCCCCTAAAAAAAATTCATGTTACACTTGGGTATTTTTATTACCATAATTATATTATTTTTTTTTTAAGGGGATTAAACTATATGCATCTAATGTCTGATTACAAATTCCCTCCCTCCCCAAAAAATTTTTAAATCCACCCTTTTTCTCTTTTAATATAATAAAGAATTTTCCCATCGTAGTAATCATTCTAACTAAAAAATAATTATTCCTTAAATTATATGCACCATATGTACCATATTCCTTTGATTTTTAAAATGCTGGATGCTTATTATAATTCACATGATTTCAAAGAATTTAAGAACATTCCGGATATTTTTATAAGCTTAATAAAGGTAAAAAAAAAAAAAAAGTTCCCTTTTTTTTTTATTCCCATCTCCAGATCTCATATAATAATAATCCTATTTTCATCTTTATTTTTTAAGGCATGGTATGAAAAAGAATGAATGAATGAAAAAAAAAAAATTCTCGGATAACAAAGAAAAAAAAAAAAAAAAAAAAAAAAAAANAATCAAATATTTATAAAAAATTTACACAAAAAATAAATACATGACATTTGATATGCAATCTATTTATTATCATAAATAATTAAACCATATTAATAAGTAAAAAAAAAAGGAATACATCATCATTACATTATATTATTTTCATAAATTAGATAATACAGAAAGTTATCATACAATTTTTTCCTAATTGCATCAATAAGATTATGACTGGTGGCAACGCAGTCACCACACATCAGAATCCTCTAGTTTATAATGATTAATCTAATGAACTTGAATGTAGTTAAAAAAAAAAAATAGTTAATATAGCTGTATTTGAAACATGTACAGTAAATCATTTGCTCTTTTTACATAAATTATGAGCTAAATCACGAGTTCGTAATTTGATTTTAACCAAACAAATGAAAAGTTTACATTGTATTGTTGTATTGGCTTTTCCTAATTGTCTAATATACTATATAATGTCATGTTATATAAAATGTAGATAAATATACTATAAAATAAAAACAAATATTGAAGCGTAATAAGTTTTTAAATTAGTAAGCGGTTATAAAATTAAATTCCTTTTTGAATTTTTATCAATTAGTAACTGAATTAACAAATTAAATAAATAAAATGAATTTTCTGATAAAAATAATTATCATGAAAATTTCTCCTATCACATTACTAAAGAATCTTGATGTAGAACCAATTAATGTTATAATATTCCGGTCATTAATTTGTTGAATAAGTACCATTCAATAAAATTGAAGTTATAAAGCAAATTGATAATAGTAGTTTGCCAAACTATGTTCTGATATGTAGATTGATGTTAAGTAAAATATTATAAACAAGAAGTTAGTGTTGAAAAAAAAAGAGCTCAAACTTATAATTTATGAAAGACTAAATTATACATATCATTCGAGTATTAAAATTAACTTATAGACTAATTTTCGAGTATTCTTACAAGTAATTTTATTAATTGACGTTAAAATTGTATTTACCTTATAAGGAATTTCATTGTGAAAATATCGACTTATTACGTGATTTTATCAATGAAAATAATAAAAGGATTCTAAATTCCTCTGTCTGGAGCATAGCAGAGGGCACATATTTCTAAAAATTGAGTTACGTGTATGCTTATTAAAATTGTAACACTATTATAAACTATTTTTACTTTTCTTGCCATCTAGTTTTTTTTTTTTTTCTTTTTTGCTTTCCTAGTTTAGTACATTGCTAAAAATGATTGGACAGATCAAGCAACATAATTGCGTTAAGTTGTACAACTTATCTTACTATTTTAATACTTATCAGAATAATGTAGTAATGGTAATGTAAAATATTTTATGATTTGTTCAAAAACTTGGTTATATCACTAAATTTTAATGCATCATGAAAATAATTATTATGGTAACTTGATAATATCTTTCTTTTGGATTATAAAATTGTAGTGAAAAATCTTTATTAAAAAAAATTAAAAGTACATATATGATTGAAATAATACGAAAAGTATTTACAAAAACCATTCAGCACCAAATACTATAATGATGCTATGGTTCCAAAAGGTCCAACACCAGTTGTCAGTTATTCCGTTATTCAAAGACGAAAAGTTGAAAAGTAAGAAACCACGCTAATAGACTTAAACTCGATACTTATTTGAAATCAGGGTTAGACGTTCTAGTGGAGAGTTATGACTAGGTCAGACGATTTTTGTATGGATTTTTGAAATTGGTACAAGTTCAGAAAAAGAAGAAAATCCAAGAAAATTGAGGCTCTATCTACTTAGGCTTAATATCCGAAGGGTCTGTTAGATAGGGGTTTTGCTGAGATTATGAAGTAATGTATGCAATTTTTTCTAAATTAGAATTCAGAATATAATTACGTTACATATTTTAGATTAGCCATTGTTTCTTTTTGCTAGGTTTTACGCTTAAAAAAAATTGGTAACATTTTTTTTCTTTTTATAGATTTCTTTTTGTTGCCCTTCTGGGTAAGTTTTTATTTGTTTTCTCTTTATTTTTCTCTTAAAAATGTACTTTATGAGCCGATGGGCTTTCTAGTTTTTAAACTTTTAGGCTAACTTGAGTAGTTAGGTATTTGTGGCTATATATCTATATGATATGCCTTTTGATCTAATTACTAATTCAAATAAATAAAGAGTTACGAATGAATTTGCTCAAAAAAAAAAAAAAAAAAAAAAAAAAAATTTCCCAAAAAAAAAAAAAAAAAAAAAAAAAAAAAAAAAATGTTGCCCTAGTAGTCAAGTGTGCACGAGACGTGAAACATTGATACATATTTTCAAAGTTTGTTTTTCTGGTCACATTTATCCATTTCTGGATACCCAAACATGCTTTTTTTTTTTGATAAAGATTACCAAACTTTCCTGAATTTTGAATTTGTTTTGAACCTGGATTTGAATTAATTGTCCTAAGCATTAGCGAAGGTCACTGGATGGATCACAAAGTCAGTCACGGGTGTTTATCTGTTCCTCACGTGATTTTTCACCAATTAAAATTTGTGCTTCCGATTTTTTGGTCTATATCACGGATATTCCGAATTATTAAATAAAAACTCTAGGACTTACCATTTCCTATTTACTATTTTTTTTTTTTTATCATGATGAATTCATCATATTCAAGCACTTACCAACACCCCGATTATACATATTTTACACCTAATTTCCTGCGCCACATCGGATAAATTTTTTCCGAAATCTTAACTAAATATTTTTAACATGATGAAATGATGACAATGATGTCGTCACATGTCGTCAAATATGAACGAGTGATATAATTAATGATTTAATCATTATTTTTAATGATTTAATGACGCGTGAATGACATGATTATTCTTTAACGTCCTATACCTTCATTTTCTTTATAAAAGATGCAACATTCCCAGAATTTTTTAAAAAATCAAAAAAAAAATCATTTTATAATAGCAAAAAGTTTATAAAATCAAAAGAATAAATTATCAATTTATAACAAGTCTTTTTTTAAATTCATTCAAAATGTCTAACCATCCAAATACTGAATATGCCACAGGCGCTACCCAAGAAACTGGTAATTACAAATTTTAACAAATCTTATGAAGTAATTAATCATTTTGCACGTGCAATTCTTAAAATTTGATATTTATTTTTTTTAATAGCCGGAAATGTTGTTGGTTCAGAAAACTTAAAAGCTAAAGGCCAAGCTCGTAAAGCAGAAGGTAATATTGGAACAAATGAAACAAATAAAGGACCATCCAAAACGACTGGTCAACTTCACGCCACTAAAGGCGCAGTAAAAGAAACGATAGGATCAACTTTGAAGAATACTTCACTTGAACGTTCCGGTGCTCAAGAACGTCAAACTGGAAATCGAGAAATTGATGCTGCTAAGACTAAAGATGCTACTAAAGGAGCTTATGATAATGTAAAAGGAACTGTGAAAGAAAATGCTGGTTACGCTGCGGGTGATCCACGATGGGAAGCTGAAGGAAAAGGAGATCGTGCCAAAGGACAAGCTCAATATAACGCCAATCAATAAATATATATTTTTTGGCAGTTCGGTTTTTAGCACAGTTCGGTTTTTTTTTTTATTATTAAAAAATTAGTTATCTATTAAAAAACTTTTTTTGTATTATATAAGTATATTATATATATATATAATTTTTTTTTTAGTTTATTTTATTTATCGTTATTGAAAATTGAAACTAATAAAAAAAAAAAAAAAATTTATAATTTGCCCTGTGACATACTTTTTTTCGATTGTTGATTTTTTGATTTAACAAAAATTCTTTTGAAATTCTTTTGAAATACTTCTTTTGAAACGCATGTATTGAGACAATCTCTCTTGCAACTTCTTACAGCTTATTATCTACGAAAAAAAAAAATTGTCCATTTGAATATTTCCTTAATAAGTCGATACTGTATCAACCATATTCGAATATTTATAAACTAGTCTTGATTTTTTTAAAATCGAGTAATTAAAATGGATATCATGATAAAATTAACAAATTTTAGAAACAAAATCGAAATAGATGGGACGTAAAAATTTTGTCGAAATATTTCTGCGGAATACTGAGCTTCTCCGTAGGTATGTATTATATTTCGATGTATATATATATATTATCTTTGGCCTGAGCGTTGAGTTAACTCATGCTACTTCTTAACTTTTATTCTTTCAAGGGCTAATGGATAGTCGGTATGAGAGGATAAAGGCCTAACAGAGATATTTTCATATTATGATTAAAACTAACATATGTTAGATGATGTTATACGATCGTTCCCGGCCAATTGATTTCTTGGCCTGTTTTTAATAAGAAAGTAATTGATGTATTCTAACATGGGAAAAAAAATTATATTACACAATATGGTAGTAAGTGTGGTATTTGTAGTTATACGTACTAAAAATATACACAGAATCTATTTATAGTTTTATAATGTGGTAATGTACGAACAGCCTCATGATTGGGATGACGTTTCTTTGGAGAAGATCTGTGTGATATTTATAGTTTTAAATGTACAAACAGCCTCATGATTCGAATATTTCGAAAAGACCTACCGCAGAAGTGTATATGGTAAATAATATATTTATAATCGCATTTATTTTATTCTGATTTTGTCAGATGATAGCTGGAGAGAGTTACAATTATTTTATTAAATAGATCCTCCGATAAATATGTAAATCTCTCGAAAAAAATCTATAAATAGTATCGTTAAAACTTTAAAAATCGCTTTAGATTATCTTCGATACGATTAAGAATTTTATTCGTTAAATAACTTTTACGGTTAGGACTATTTTTAAAAAGACTATTATTATATAATACAGATTATCCAATAATGTACTACTTAATAACTTGCAGCGGTTATGAAATACTATATCTGATAAAGCTTGCAAAGCATGCAGGGGAAGATTATATAATATATATTGATAACTTTATTTTTCTTGTTTGTCACATTTTCACATTTTCACATTTTTTTTTTATTCAAAAAAAAAAAAAAAAAAGAATGGAATAATTTTAATAAATTGTTAATTCTTGCGATCAAATATTTTTTAGTATCTTCTTTTTTATTATTATTGATTCAATAAAAAACTTTCAAATTGCTATTTTTCAAAGAATTTTGGTAAAAAACATAAGGATCACATTAATAATTTTATTATGTTTAAAGTTCAAACGTTGTTTCAAATATCTGATAACAATTTTTATGATGCCCCTTACAGGAGACTTGATTATCAGAATTATTATTTTGCTGTTTAAACCTGTTATCTACCAAGTTAAAAATTAATAATCTAATAAAAAATGGTAATAAAAATGGAATAAAAATTACTGCACATCCCTCAACTCGTTTTAATGTTTACTGTTTATTTATTTAATTGAATAATATACTTAGTTAAACAATTATTAAACACTCATTTCTTTTTCTGGAAAAAAAAAAAATTGAAAGCACGATAGCGATAAGGAAACAAAAGCGAGAGAGTATTGTATTTATACGAGAAAGAGTAAATCATATAAAATTCCTCTTTTTAAATTATTTAGCTCTTTTTAAACTTCAAAGTTGGTTGAACAATAAATGTTAGAGTAGATTCTCGTACCATATTCAGAGAGAAACGGTCAATTATCCTTAGCATTTGTTCATATAATTTTTATTGAAAGATACTTTCCTTTAAGATTGGATAAAAACTTTTGATGATATTTTAACCGAAAAAATGTTTTCTTCCAATAAAATAAATATAACAGGTAAAGAAAAGAACATATAATATTTATTTTAAATATAGTCATAATCCAATTTATTCATAAATGCGATCCTTTGTATAGCATAAGAACTTTTTCTTAAAAAAAAAAAACGAAAATTAATGAATGATAAAAAAACCGAAATATTATCGATATTTTATATATCGCGGTAAATTAATCATCATTAATGAAATTTGCAATATATATTAATAAATAAAAATTAAAACTTATTTCAAGGAAAAAAATAAAGAAAAGAGTCCTTCGGGCAAAGGAAAACGGATAAAATAACGTAAAATTATACACACACATATATATATAATTATATATATATATAAAAACGAAAAAGTAATATATACGAAAAAAGTATTATATATATACGAAAAAGTATTATGAGTATTATGTACGAAACAGTATTATGTACGAAAAAGTATATATCCGAAATAGTAATTGTCGACAAAAATTTCCCGATTTTTATTAATAACTAAAAAAGAAAATTATCACTATTAGCTTAAAATCGGTTAAACGCGTTTTATTTATTTTAAATTAAAGAAAAAAATTGACATTAACCATTAAAATCATTATAATAAGCGACAAAAAAACGAAAATTTAGAGAAATTTTTTTCCATAATTTTCATAATTTTGTTTTAACCATCAATGTCTTTTTTACATATCATATGTTTTTAAACCTTACTCAAATTATTTGTCATGATTTCGATATTTCAAAATCTTAATTGGTGGCGAAATTATCCACAAAAAATTTCTTCCCACACGAATATGATTCTATTTTATATCTTTCACACGAAATTTTTTTTTATTGTAACATGTCACAGAAAGAACAATTACATTAAATTCATTAAATTCATTAATTTTTCATTTAAATTTCTCACGTTCCGTTTTTTTAATCCAAAGATGTTAACATTAATTCTTAAAAACGCCAAATAGGTTCCATAAATTCGACTTATGAGTTGAACATGTGTCATCTCGGATATTTTCCATTTTTAAATTATTTTTTGTCGCAGTATTAATGTATCCTATTATGGAATCAAAGATTTGTATTTGTTTAGATACCTCGTAATACAACGAAAATCAAATAGGTCCGGGAACTATGATTACGTATTAACAAAGACGAATTTGATAATCAAAGTTTTTAGATTTCTTGGCGAACTATTGCGCATGCTTTAATGTGGCTTGATAATTTTAACATGCCTTTTTCGGAAACTATAACATCAATTATTTACAACATGAGAGCGACATATGAAATTTCGATATCCCCTCCTTTTATTCCCGAATTTTTTTTTTTCGGATCAAATCAACATAATTTCCTTAAAGGAACTTGAAGATATTATATTGTACAACTTTTAAGCATTAACAAAACAAACACAATATATTATTCGTCCCTTTTGTTTATACTTCCCACGGTCAACTATGGACCTCAAAGATTTTTGGAGAATGGATTTTTGGTTAAGTGATCTTATGACTTGTACGACATTGAAATGATTTAAAAAAGATATATGTATACCTCAACGAAATTTTCCTGGGTATAACAGGTGACATATTCGGTACTTTCACAAAAAAAAACCAATTCTAATTGTTTGTTAATTCCATAAATTAAATATTTATATTTTATACTCTCTACCATCAACGAGATTTGCCCTCTACCTTTCATTTCTTATTTAAGAATATATATATATATATTTTTTCACTTTCGAAATTATAGAAAGTACTCGAGATGAAAACAAGGAACAATTTATTATATCTGAAAAAGTATGGTTATTAATCAGAATGTGGTATCGATTAGAAGAAATTACATTTTCATACAATAATTATATTATACCTCTTTTTTTTTTTTTTTTGATTAATCCAGAGTAGGTTCCCTATAGGTATAATAAATAAAAGTCAATCAAAATTTCTTATTAAATTTGTTCACTATATTAATAAGAATATACCAAAGATGTATAATATGATCATAAAAAGAACAACTGGCAATTAATGAATTCCGTTGATCGGAATAATTCCAATCTGCTCCATAAGCGAGGGATTCATGTTTCATAAAACTATTAATCGTCTTCATAGTCATATCTTCTTCAACCTTAATTACATGAAATCCATTATGCATGCATGCTGCTAGGATATAATTTTTTCTTGTTGGATGCCATTTTAATCTCCATACACCTCCTCCAACATTATAATCAGATATTGGTCGTTTCATTGATCTCGTATCCCATAATAATATGTTTTCATCATAGCTATCATATTAGAATGTTAATCCTTGAATGTATACAAAATAAGTCATTTTTTAAAAAAATTCTTACCTTCCAGTTATTAAATGATGTTCTGAATGATGATTGGATTGTATGCTGCATACTCCAGCTTGATGTCTATTTTTTGAAGAGAATTTCAATTAAAAATATATAATTTCATTTGCTTTATTTTAAAGATTCTCATACTTTTTACTGGAAAATAAAGGAGTTGATTGACTTATTCTTAAATCCCATCCTTTAAAGAAACAATCATCCCCTCCTAATTATATTTAAAATAAAATTTGTTTGTTAATAAAAATTTATAATTATGAAAGTAATTCAGATAAAGAAAACCAACCAGTATAAACTAAATTTGTATCCCAATAATTAAAAGCAGCTATCCAAGCTTCAAAATCATGAGCGTTCCATTTATTTGTCTCACGAATTCCAAATTGATTATCTACAGATAATACAACAATATTTCCATCACTTTGAGACACGACAATAGACGTTTTTTGGCTATTAAAAATAAAATTCCTTTTTAAGTAAGTAATTATAATACTCTTTAAATAAATTAAATTTTTTATATTCACTTTAGGTACCCAATTCGATTTGACCAATCTAGCGAAAGACATAAATTATCCTCATTATTTGTTGCATATTTTGTAATTAAATCAAATGAATTCTTAAAATTCAAAAATTTCAAAATTAAAACATAATTTGAAAATATGAAAAAAATAATTTAAAAAAAAACGTTTAATACATTATTTTGAAGGAGATTATATAAAGAAATCATTCCTGTTGAATCTGCCACAGCCAAAACTCTTTTGTCATCAATAAGCTTGTGTGACCTATTTAAAGAAAGGATATTAAAGAAAGTATGAGCTGAATTACTTTTAAAATTCATTATAAGAGTGTTTACCATTTCATATCAAGTATTGCGGGCGTATCAATTCTTTGTAATTCTTGTCTGCAAGTAAATTCATAAAAAGAGTCTCATTATCTTCTTTTTTTTTTTTTATAAAAATAATAGAAAAAATATTATATAAAATGAAAATTACAATTTAATTTTATGACCATCTTCATTCTTGTTCACTTTGTATAATAATAATCTTCCAAGTCTTTTTTTTGGCGTATCAACTTTAATAAATTCATCTTTTTCTTTATTCTCGTTAATTTGGGGTGTTATTTCTTGGTTTGAATCTGATAATTGATAGGTGCCGCATGCCAAATACTGAAAAAGCTGTTCTAATGGACAAAATTCTACAGAATCTGCACTGTATTCTGTATCAAATGAACAAAGCGAAGGCGTGTCTTTTAAATAAAACGCGATAGTTTTTAAACGTGATAGTTAGTTTTTTTTAAAAATATATAATATACGTTAACGTTAAAGAAGTAACAATACCATAAATGTTAGGCATATGTTTGCTACGAAGAAAAGCAAAATCGTGAGAAATAAAACTTTCATTTTTGATCGAGATTATCATAATTGATAATTGGTACGCAGATTTGATAACCACGAATTTTTCTTTAAAATGAACCATTAAAGCATTTACACAGATTTGGTAAATTTGTTACTTTTATTATTAACGAAAAAAAAATTAAATTAATAAAATTAAAAATTAAACTAAATAAATTAAATTTAATTATAAATTCTAGCTAGCGAAATTTTTGTAATATTTCCCAACGACTTAAAAAAAAACACTGAATTAATTCATTGCAAAAAAAAGACATTATCGACTTTCGACCTCTTAGACCTCTTAAATTCATCTCGAATGTATATTTATATATATAACTTTTTTTTATCTATGCTGCTGGGGGAGCTGGAGGAGCTGGTGCAGCAGGTGCGGCGGGATCGACAGGGGGCACACTTTTTCCATTTATTAATGAACTCAGATTGAGAGGAACGGTTAACGTGAAACTTTTAAGAGTTTCCTCTAACCAAACTACTTCACCAGTTGCTTTAGGTGGCGTAACTGAAATACCTTGAGCAACAACTGATGGAGGATTTGGGGAAATAAGACTTGGGCCAAGTTTTGGATCTAGATGAAGCTCTCCTTGAAATGTAAAACTAGATACGGCATTAGGATTGATGATGATATTGTTGCTAGTAACCGTGGAAATTTGTTCGCCATTGATACTGAGGTCATAAACGACTTTGCCAAGTTCGACACCAACACGTGCGGGATTATTCACATCGACCGTAACTGCGAAAGGAAATTCTACCTTATCTACCGTAAATTGTTTCAAGCCATTGAATCCATCTATTTGAAATGCTTTTCTCATGGAAATTGGGCCTATCGGAAGTCCGAATGATGTGATCATGACATTATCAGATGCAAGTTCCATCGAGACAGATTGAGCTGTATAAGATTTTGCAGAGAAACTTGAAAATGTTGGAATATCAGCTATGATGAATTTACTAACACTATTAGTGAATCTATTATCACCACCAGTTGTTATAGGAGGTACGAGCACTTTTCCAAGAAGAGTATTATCCGAATAAAGATATGCACCATCTGGAAAACTAATTGTAGCAGGAAGTGAACCTGCATTTAAAATCTGACCACTAGCTGAAGTATCAAAAGAATTAACATCGATATTTTGAACAAACACCGAATCAAAAGACATTTCTGTTTGACCTATCATATGATTTATAAGTGGTGCTGCAAGCGCAGGAATCATATTTAAGATACTTTGATCAGTGGTCGCGATAATATCTTGTTTATATGACATTGACATAAAATAATTTCCGATGGCAACTTGAGAATCCATAGTAACAGTTACAGGGATTTTAGCCATTGCGGTTGTAACAAATTTTGCCATATCAAATGATTTGAGTACCTCTGGAGTAGGATTTGCATTTGGATCAGCCTCAGGAACGGAAACATTACTAAGAGCGATTAATGAATCAAGAACAGTAACATCCAAATTATTTTGTAAAGCTAAAGTTCTTAATACTGTAAATGATACGACGGGATCCACTACCATCTTAACAGGAAATTGGAGAGTTTGATCTGTGTTGCCAGGAATAAAGATTGGATTATTATAAATATTTTGTTCAAGTGATCCAAGTTCAATTCCATTAAAACTAAATGATGAGTTCATAGCATAAATTGAAATTGGAGCTACAAAAGGATTTGTCATTTCAACAATTCCTGTCGAAACATTAGTATTCGCAGTTTGATTATCAAAGACAATTCTAGAACTTTTGATGAATGGCGTTTTGAGAGGAGGCATACTTGATGGAATATTGATGGATTTGAATGCTGGTATTAAACTAGTTATATTAGTTGAATGTTCGTTCCCTTTGATATTTACGGTAGCTGACTGACCGGTAAGAAATAATTTGAAAAGTTCTACTGTATCAGGATTTTTTCCTGGATCATCTAAAATAGCCATGACAGTAACGGGGTTAGGTCCAGGAACAACAGATAAATCTGGGATAACAGTGGTACCAATTTTTTTGTCTTTGTAGAACATATCAAATGATACTTGTCCGACGGATGTAGAATACTTTGAAGGATTTGTAAGAACTACGATGATACCCATAAATAGTTGATTAGAGCTTCCGGATAAAATGGTAAGATCTTGAACAACAGGAGGACTTCCATCGCTATTAAATTGATCGAAACCTTGAAGTTTTGAAGTTAAGTTAAAGGGAATTCCTTGAATTAAAGCTTGACCAAGTATATCGGTATTAGTGAGAATAGTTGTTTTTCCATAGACAACAACTTCGGATTCTTTATTCGTTGCTAAATCTGCAAGAAGGTCGGAGAATTTTCCAGCATCAAGAACTTGCATTTTTGTTTCTGAAATATTAAGGGATAATTGATTTGGGGTACTGATTACTGGCACTTCAGGACTTTCAACTGTAATAATATCTTTGTTATCACGTGCTATAGTTATTTTTTGACCTACTTCTAAAATTGTGAATTTAATATTAAAAGGTAAAGCGTAATCGGCGACTGCATTTTTCGAGGAGATTGTAGGAGAATATGGTTCATCAGTTGTGAATTTTAAGGTTTCTTCACCAAGGTCAAGATTGCTTATAAGTTTTAGAGGATTAGGATTACTCCCAATTGTGGCCGATAATGAAAAACCCTTAATAGCTGAATTTAACCAATCTACTGGTCCATTTTTAGGTACTATAGATAATATATTAGCTGAAGTGATAATCGGTGTATTTGTAAGATAACTATTTGTAACTGCTATCATATTTAACCTATCTTGTTCTGTTGTTGGTGCCTTTGTTACCCCTGTCAAGGTTATATTATTTGCTTTAGCACCGATAAAGACATTTTTGGCTACTGTGGTAGCTATTAAAGTTTGATTATAACTAAGTTGCATAGTCATATCTCCAGTTTCAATTCCAATAGGAGAAGGATTATATACATTTGTTAGTATTTCTAAAGAAATTGTTTTATCTTGATTTTCAGTTAGTTTTAAATCTAACACTGATGTGTTAAAATTATTGCTACCAAGAATTGTAATTTTTTTATTTAATTTTAAATTATTTAGATTCATTCCAAGTGTTTTCACGCTCGCTTTTCCTTGTAAGGTCCATTCAAATTCTTTTGCTGACAATACTTTTGATGTAAAGTCATTAAAAGCTGCTTTATCTCTAATGATAAATAATCTTGGTTCTCCTACTAAAGTACCTTTTCCACCAGAAACTTCAATAGGATCTAATTCAACGGACCCAAGAATTGCACCATTATATGAAATATCTACGGGTCCATTAAACGTTATTGTGGCACTAAATGGACCAGTTCCACTAGTTGTTCCTGACATACTAACGATGAAACTATCATTTTTTGGATTTGTAATGTTTATAGCATCCAAATTAAGTTGTGAATCATTGACTGAACTTTGAGCTACATTTGGAATTATGACCAGGAAAAAAAGAGGGATAAATATAGCGGAAAGAATAACTGAAAAAGCTCCACAAACAGCCCAAAACCTTCTTCGGCGATAAAAAGGAGAATTATTGATTGGTATTGAAAGACTCTTAGCACTCTTTCTTTTTATTGCGTCCATATAATCACGATCCAATTCAGTTTCCGTTGATAATACACTACTATCTTCAAGATCAGTAGTGTACGTGATTACTGAACCTCTTGTTAACGAAGGAGTAAAAGTTCCATCTTTAAAATCCGAAATAGCTGGGTCCTCATCCATTGAGGTAGTACTTTCTTGATAATTCATGTCGTTGAAATCGATTCAAAGAATGACAATTATTATTAATTAAAATTAATTTAAATTAAATAAATTAAAATATAAAGGCTTAAATATTACAAAAAATTCGACATATTGTTGTCAAACGAAAAATTTTTTTTTTTCATTAAAAAGAATCAATATCCTGGTAAAATGAATTTCTAATTTATTTTATTTGTAAATCATGACAAACCGCAGTATCTAACAAATTAAATAAAATGATATGAAAAGAAAATCCTTATAACAGCCTCGTGAAAGTTCAATGTGCTTACAGATCATAAATAACCTCCTTAAAATAAATCATCAATGTTCATAAAGAAAATCTTTTCAAATTCTATAAGAATAAGTAAATACTCCCTTTGCGGGGTTCTTAATAATGGGAATTTTCGACATTTTTGAATGCGCATTACGAACTTATTGTCGGTAGTACAAAATGTATCACCATCGATTATTATTTAATTTTGTTTCTATTTTACGTTAGTATATAACATTTATCTATGTGAATTGGTACATGTGATTCTTTAATTAAAAGGAATACATTTATAAAGAAAAAAAATAGAATCAATTACGATTAAGGTAAAAGAAAGGAGGTACGTGTTACAATCGTTACGTTACATTCGAGAAAATTTCTTATACGAAGATCTCAAAATTAAATTCCTATTAGTGATCTTTCTAATTTGTAATTAATAAAAAATTCCTTGGAAAATCATATTACATTTTATGATTTGCAAAGATAAAGTAAGGATGGGAAAATGATAACCATGGTTGCAAGAATATATATTGTTGAATCGCGAAATCCTTTAATTGCAACTTTATAAAAAGTTTTAAAGTTAATATTGAATTAAACAGACTCCGTAAAATTACGTATTTACTTACATATTGATAAAACTATGGCCAAAATAATTAATATGATAAGAGGAGATTTTCTCTTTGGATGCCTAGGATCAATCAACCAATTCCAGAATTCTTTAATCTTACTACATAGCCTTTTCTTTGCTATTTTATCTTTTTTTGTTGAAGAATTTGTATGATTTATATTATGATGATAAATTAGAGAGTCTTTTGAAAATTTATTATAATAAATTTCTTCAGAACTAGGTTTATTATTATGAATTGGTTTAGGCGAGGTTAATAATAATGGAATTTCATCTTCGATATTTATTTCGTGTGAATATTTAGTACTTAAAGATGACACGGAACTATTTTTCGAGTGCGTTAAAAGAGATGAAGGTACTTTTAAGGAATTGATATCTTTGATTGACATTTTGTTTAACTAAATAAAAAGATGATGGAATTGGGTGATATAAATATAAATTGAGGTAGTGGAGTATTTATTCCGTTTAATACTTTGTACGTTACCAGATTTAGAATATAAGTAGCCTGCTTTAATAATTAAGTGTCAGATGATTCAAAAATGTACAAATATGACTCCACCCGTTTTTATTATAAAATTAATTAATTTCTATTTGGAATTTGCTATTTTCATATTTGGAAAAATGTATCATTGAAAAGAACAATGAAAAAGAATCAACTGGAAAAAAGCACGACATAAATAGCACCAATCTCATTAATTTATTTAATAACCATTGGTTCCTTTTTTTTTCTTTTCTTGGTATTGGCTTCTTTAATATTTTCTACAGAATCATTCCACATTTATTGCAGTCAAGCAAATTAAACCGATAAAAAACTTAATAATATTATCACGTGATTTCTAGTTTTTTGTATCCGACCACCTTTAGTAACATTTTCCTATCTTTAATTTCATATTTGTATGACAAACATTATTAGAAATATAAAAGCTGCATAAATTTCAAACCCTAATTCTTACCTTTAATTATACATTTTGACGCACAAATATTTGAACAATATTTGGAATTGCGGATAATATGAAAGAGTAAGCTATTGGGACGAACAAAATGGAAGCGAAAATACTAGAGATTTTTCGGTATTCAATATAAGTAATCATTAATTTAAAGGGTGCAACTACTAACAGTTTTAGTCTCAATGAAGGACGAACAAATGGAAGCGAAAAAATATTGAAGGTTATTACCTATAAATAAAATTATTTAAATGAAGTGATGATGCTCTCAGGAACAAGCTTAAGGTATCTTTTATTTTTAACGTTTTTTCAAATTTCAAAATAGATACTTTATAATCAAGTTGAGGATATTCAAACCCATAACATTCCATAACATTACTTCCAAAGGGAAGAATTAATCTGATTTAATTATTTCTTTTTCTTGATTAGTATTTAACAGTTATTTGTAATAACTTTGTATATGTGAAATTTGCCTAAAGTAAACTAAGATGGGTTGGAAGAAGTATTGAAGAAACCCCTGATCAAACTTCATTTATTTATTGCTGGTATGAAAGTTTGAAAATAGAGTTATTTTATATTTTAGATCTCATATAGTTTTTCAAATAAAAATCAATCATAAAATATTTTTAAGTATTAAATAAATCAGCCTACGAAAAAATAAATTTAAAACTCCCATTCCAGTAGATCATACCTTCATGAAGTAATCCATCATTTTAATATTACTCGGATTACAAAATTCACATGAGTACAAGCAATAAATCGAATAATCGATGGCGTGTTTACCTAACATTTATAGTAAAGTAATATGCTCAAGATGTGTTAATAAGCCTCGAGCATGTGAATTTTTTTACATATAAAGATCACAATCAGTCGAAAAATCTCCGTTCCTTTTCGTTCCCTAGATTTTTTTTTTTTTTTAAAAAAAAAAAAAAAAAAAATGGCGCCTTTTCCAAACGAAATCTTACAAGAAATCTTTATTAATATTAACGATATCAAAACATTACATTCTATTATACTAGTAAATCGTAACTGGTGTCGCAACGGTATAAAATATCTTTGGAAGAATCCGTTTCGTGGTGATGTTGATTTAAAAAATCATACCAAGATTGTTCCTCTTCTTTTGAAATTCATCGTAAAAGATAAAGAATTTATGAAAAGATTTATACGTGAGAATTATGACAAAATTATGAAAGATTCTCATGATGAGCAAGAAATTGAAGTTAATGTCGAAGATAACGAAAAAACAAAAGAGGAGAGTAAGGATGATATTAAGGAAATTGATAATGAACATAAGGATCACGGTGATGACGATAACGAAGACAGCGATGACGATGATGAATTGAATTCTGATGAATACGATGATGAATACGACGAATATGATGTGGACGATGAAGAAGATTACGACGAATATTATGAGGATAGTGACGAGTATGATATGGAGGATGAAATGGATGATGATGATGACGATATAGAATGTTCTCTGCCATCGGATACGTCTTTTGATTATCCTTCTTTTATTACACATATTGATTTTCATAATATTTTCCTCCTTGTTATGAAATATGTTAAAGATAAGGAAAGTAAAATAAAAAATATGTTTACTTCCTCAGAAAAAAATAGTTTAGAAAAGGGGAAAGGAAAAGAAATTCTTCAGAATGATTTGAATGATATTGAAATAGGATCATTTAATTTAGATATTAATATTCCCCTGCCAGAGGTTCCAGAAATAGAACAAGTTTTTGGGTTTGTCTTTACAATCATGAGAATTGTAGTAAAAAGAGGTGCTATTATTGAAAAGATTATTTTTCATTTGGATGAAAATGATTTATTCGGAGAACCTTCCGAGCGAGAACCACCAACTTCCATTTTTCATTTCAATTATGGTTTTGACGAAAAAGCTGTTGAACAGTTCATCACGAGACTTGATATGTTTTTTATAAGCTTGTTTGCTATTGCATACGAAAAGAAAAAAATGACATTTAAAAAGCTGAGTAGTGTTGAAATTAGTGGATGCATTTATAAAAATCACGTTCTTTCGTCTTTAGCATTACTTTCTAAAAACGTGAGAGTTCTTGGAATTAACGACTTTAATCTTAATGATCTTCAAGAACCATTGATGAAATTTATTAAATCACAAAAACAACTTGAACAAGTAAGAATCAAGGGAGATAGTTTGGGTTATATCATTGATAAATTAGGTAATATATCTGGAGTTATTTCCAGTTTGGAATCTCAGGCGAATACGTTAAAGAAGCTCAAATTAACAAATGCAAATATTGGGAATGATTTTGGATTCGAATCATTGTTAAAATGCAAGCAGTTGGAAAACTTATCTTTGGTTCAAGTAAATATGAGATTACGCCATCTAAGAATTTTTAATCATGCATCTTTCCCGAATTTGAAGACTTTGAAACTTGATTTCATTGATTACTCGGATGGATTAAGAATGTCAAATAGTGTTAATCCTTTTATTAAAATTATGAATAATCATAATATGGTGTCGAATTTGAACGTGCTCAGCATCAAATACGAAGGTGAAAATAATCATAAATTGCTTAAAGGTATATTAGAGAATTGTAATAAGAATCTTTCTAGTTTCAGCACGTTTATTATCGAAAAACAAGATATCCCACCTTTATTCTCAATCTTAAAGAAATGTATAAATATGAGAAAGTTGTCTTTGACGAGATCTTGTCGTTTGATAAATTTCGGATTTACTGTTGAAATGGCAAAGATCTTACCTAAAAGCTTGAATACTTTGGAATTTATTCATATGGTATTATCAGATAGTTCATTGATAGGATTTTTTGATAATTGCAAGGTGGAGTTGAAGCAATTTCGCCTTAATTTTCATGGAGATCATCATCTGGATAGGGTTGTTTATAGAGGATTAATCGAGAAATATAGTAAAGAAAAGAAAATGGTAATTAAAGAATTTGATATGTCCCCAGATTCTGCTCCAAATCTGGAATTCAATGTTAAATGGGAATAACTGGATCAATAGGTGAGATATGAAATTTATGTATGTTATTCGAAATATAAAGTGTTTTTTAACCTTTAATTATTAATGTAGAAATAGATTTTAATCTTGATGTTTCAAAGTAATATAGTGAAATTTTCAAATTTATATTCGAACAAAGGTGAATGCTGTATTTTTACGAAAATATAATACAATTATGGAGCGTTTCCAGTTGAAAAAAAATTATTTGTAAGAAAGTTAAAAAAAGTTTTTTAGATATTTATTATGAGAACAATATTTATATTTATAATAGCCTATTTTAAGGATAAATTAGCGGCCAATTTTTGCTTTATTTACATTTAAGTGTAAGCGTGATAAACGTAAAATAATGACATTATTTGTCATGATGGAATTTTCAATTTTCATTAAAAAGAACTTTTTAATATTTTATATAGTATCGTCAAAGTTTAAGATGTTGGAGTGGTCTTGGGCTTGAGCGTTTGTTCCTTTTACTAATTCTTTTTCACAGATCTAATAATGGATCGCGAATAGCATTTGAAGAGCTTGAACTCGCAGAACACGCAATAAAAAGGCTTTCCGAAGTATATTTCTTTCGCGTGTACGCGTTAGAAAAAAAGAATTAAAGAATTCCAATGTAGTCGAAAGTATAGCATATCGGAACGTTGGACGTTGGAAAACTTTATTATCGGTTCAACAGAGCGATTGACTTATTACCAAAGCGAAATCGTCATATTAAAGTTCTTCTCGGTTCAACAGAGCGCACGCGACTTTTAAAAATATCAGGTATTCGGACCTGATCAAATACTATCAGGGTGTTCGGACAGTACAGTCTGCCATAACGAAATTCTCTTAGTAAGTTGGAACATGTACAAAATCAAAAAAAAAAAAATTTCAGATAAAAAAAATCAAATTATTTTTTATTTTCTTTTATTTTAATTTTATTTTATTTTATTTTATTATTAATTATTATTTTTTTTTTTTTTTTTGGACTAGAATTATATTAGTATAGAATTGAAAAACTAAATGTTATAAACTAGAATGTTTTTAAACTAAATGTTATATAATACTATTTTCACCCGATTCGTCCCACATGAAAATAAATTATGTAATATAATATCTAATCTTAGTCTCTAACAATATATAGTTTAGGCGGAATGTACCATAATAATGGCTACGGTCATAAGACTTAATAAAAGATCAAATGCCGATTTAGTAGAAGTGGAACTGCTCCTAAAATAGAGAATTAATTAAATTAATAAATAAAATTTAGTTTGAATTAAAAATAATGATTTATTTGATAGACTCTTACTTTGCAACTGGAGATTGAGTTGGTTGAGGTTGAGATGCGCCTTTTTGGAGAAATTTTAAAAAAAGTTAAGTTTGAATAAAACATTTAAAAACATTTACATCCAGTTAGTTATACATACTATTTTGGGGAGCTCTACGGACAAGTTTTGGTTCTTTTGCTGGTGGTGGTGGTGGTGGTGGTGGTGAAGCGCCTCCTGGAGCTTTGGCTGGAGTTTTGGCACTTGGTGGATTTTTTGCTAAAAAAAAATAAAAATTATTTTAATTATTTTAGCAAAATTAAAATATATGCTACTATAAAAAAAATAAAAATGAACATACCTGCGATTACTTCAACTGGACCAGAAAATTTATTTCCGGATCCATCATTAAGAGCGAGATTATACGTGTCAGGTGTTACATCGACTACCCATTCGAAGGACTTAGAATTAATATCAATATTTTCCGATAAAATCGTCGTGTCTTGTGTACTCTTTGCGATAGCCGACAAAACTCCTGGTTGTTTAGCTGGTGCAATTGTTTCCCAAGTGACCAATACTTTCGCTCCTCTAGTGACAGGTCCAGATGGGGTATTTAACACCGAAACAGACTCTGAATTTTTAAAAAAATAAAAAAAAATCGAATTTTTAAGTAAGATGATATTAACTTTTCGTTTCGTATTTAATCGATCTCTCTTAAGAAAGAAAGTTTGTGGAATTTGAAAATAAAAAAAAAAAATACTCACGGGAAGAGACTAAAGTGATAAGTGCAAGAAGTAATGTCAAAGTTATAAGACGAACCATATTTATTATTATTATTAAATATGAATTTTTTTTTGTGTGTGTGTGTATGTGTGTATATTAGTTTTTTTTTTTAAAAAAAAAAGAAAATTTTTATGAATTTATTTTTTTTTTTTTTTGTGAAAATGTTTCTGAGAAAAAAAAAAGAAGAGCGGATTAAAAGAGTATATATACAAATTTTTGTAATAAAAAATTATCCATGTGAAAATTTGATGAAAAAAAAAAAAGTATTTTATTTTAAAATATAAAGAAAAGCTTTGTTAAAAAAAAAGTTGATACAAGTTTTACAGATAAAGTTTCTAGAAATGTAGGGTTTGGAGAAATAGAATTGATGGTGTCATAAATAAATAACAATAGAATAACCCGAATCAGGAATTATTATTATTTTCGCCAAGAAATATTTTTAGAAGTCAATCAAGTCATATCATTACATTAATGGAAAATAATTTTTCCCGCCAACACCTCATGATAAGATAACTTTAAAAATAAATATTTTTTTTTTTTTTTTGTTCTCTTCGGGTATTCGGAATTTTCCGCAGATATGTAATGATGTAATTGGAAACTTTATAAGTCTATTATTTTTTACTTTCTTGAATCATTATAATGCATTGGGAATCTTATTAACCGTTTACGTTTAATAACAACCAAGAAAATCTTTTGAAATCTTTTTCTTGATCATAAGGGTAATGTACAATGACTATAATAATTACAGAATTATGATACTATTCACGCCAATTTGCCCGGGTACAAAGAATTAAAAAAATTTTATTTATTCTAATAAGGTTTTTCCATAGTATTAAACTTAAAATATTTTTAGGGTTTTATCTAATATTTATTTTTAATAAAATGAAAAAACAATCCCCCTTATTTTTTTTTATCAATTACTACGTTACACAATTAGGGAATTGTTGTTACATAATAAACAATGAACACGGAATTGTTCATAAAGGTATTATCCATTACATTCAAATATAAAACTTTCTCCTAATAAAATTTAATAAATTCCTTATTTAAATTTGCATGTAAATTAACATTTAAGCAAAAATTTTAATTGTTCGATTAAAATAGTTATAAAAATTTCTTACACGTACTGTACGTGTGGATAAGGCTCCTGAAAATGTATTATGTACATTTTATTCGTATAAAATATCAGGAGAGATGATCGTCCATTAGTTTTACTTATCTTTTCTAAGGGTTCCCCTCAGTTATCAAAAAAAAGGAAAGATCAACTATTTTCAGATTCTCACGTAATTATTATTGCAAATCTATTGTAATTGAAAAACGGCTAAGCCGAATATTAGGGAATTATAAAAATAGCAATATAAAAAAAAATCTAACCAATAATTTACAAAATTGCCTTGGGATTTATCGTACGGCCAAGCAAATCCCCCCCCCTTTTTTTGTCTTGGAATTATAAAAATAACAATATGCAAAATTGCGTGGGTTTATTGTAATAAATCCCATTTATTAAAAAAAAAAAAAATTATTGTCTTAAATTGCGTGGATTTAATTGTTATCAATAAAGTAAACCTCAAGTAAATCTCATTTATTATTATGTCCTAAAATACAATACAGTATAGTTACAAAATTTCCAAATTGCGTGAATTGCAAAATTGCTTGGATTAACCGTTAATTAAAAAAAATTTATTATGTCCCCTGAATACAGTATAATTACATAATTTCCAAATTGCGTGAATTACAAAATTGCGTTGATTAATCGTAATCAATAATAACCATTTAATTAAAAAAATTATTATGTCCTCTGATTACAGTATAATTACATAATTTCCAAATTACGTGGATTACAAAATTGCGTGGATCAATAAAGTAAATCTCATTTATTAAAAAAAAAAAGTTTATTATGTCCAAATTGCGTGAATTAATTGTTATCAATAAAGTAAATCTCATTTATTAAAAAAAATTTATTATGTCCTAAAATGCAATACAGTATAATTACAAAATTTTCCAAATTTATTTAATTGTAAAATAAAAATAAAAAAATCTCATTTTATTAGAAAAATTTATTATACCTTAGAATGCAATATAAAAATCTAATAATTAATTTACAAAATTTCCAAATTGATCTAATTAATAATTTACAAAATTTCCAAATTGTTAAAATAATTAAAAATATAATTATTAAACATATAAAAAAAAATGAAACGTAAACATCTAAATATTTTCCTTTTATGAACCCCATTCTTGATTCAGGTGTAATCCAAACTTTTAAATCTTCATTATCACAATTCTCTTCTTCATCTTCTTCTTGATTATTACAATTTAATTTTAATTTGTTTGAATATAAAACGAAATCAATTAAATCTGCTGCTCTAAATTTTCTTTTACAATTTATTATAACTAAATTTTTCATCCTTTCCATATTTAAAAATATTTTTTTATCCATTTGTAATATTCTTATCTTATTTATAATATCTCGAATATTAAGTGAATTTTTTGAAAGTAATAATCCAACATTACTTTTTAATAATTTTTCACTATTACTAAATTGATCAAATGCAATTGGTAATAATAACATCGGTGTTCCTGTATATAAAGATTCATAAATACTTACTAATTCTCCATTTGTTAAATGTATTATAATATTTTTGTGATTTAATATTGAAAATTGTGTTGAATAATTATCTGTAAAATGTATACTTGGATGATAATTATTATTTAATATATTTAAAGTATTTATAATTTCGTTATTTGAAAGTGTTATTGTAGGTGGAAATAATTCTTTTGTTGATGTTGAATTAAATGAATCAAATGTCCAAATTATTCCATCTATTATCCTATTATTTATTGCTTCAATAAATGCTTGAAGAAGTATTGCATTATTCTTTGATGTTGTATAAATTTGTGTTCCAAAATTGATATATATAATCCTTCTATGTAATGTTATAAAATTATAAAGTTTTTTTGGTAATGTTTTGTATTCATCTGCCATTATTGGTCCAATTTCCTATTATAAAAATTATATATAAATATGAAAATATATAGAAAGAGAAATAGTGATAGATTAAATATAGGACTTACTTGATAAAGTGGAGAAGTTGGATGTGAAGTCTTTAATAATAATAATAATAATAATGTTAATAAATTAATAATAATAATAATAAAATAAATAAAATCAAATAAAATTTAAATAAAATCAAACAAATAAAATCAAATAAAATCAAATAAAATCAAATAAAATCAAATAAACTCAAATAAAATCAAATAAAATCAAATAAAATCAAATAAAATCAAATAAATTAATACCTCAAAACCAAAAAATGTATCAGCTAAAAATAATGAATTTTGTAATTTTTCAGAAAAATTAGAACTTGTAATTCCAACTCTCCTTCTTAATTCATCTAATTCTTTAATATAAGGTGAAAGAATAATATTCATTTGAATAGGTGTAATGATTGCACACTTAAATCTCTTAAAAAATGTCTCTTGTTCCATATTTACATTACATCCTATCATTGGATCGGATTTATATGGTGCATATGACATTGCTATATATAATCGTTAACATTATTATTAGTATATATATTATTATTATATTATTATATATAGTATTATTATATATAATTATAGATTATGTATGATGTTATACAAATAAAAATATTTACTTACATAATTTAGATGACATAGTAACCAAAGGTTTATTCATTAACCAGGCAACATCAATACAGGCATCATTTAAAAATAATTCACAAAAAAACAAATCAACTTTTGTCATTTCATTAGCAACTTTTTTATATAAATTAAAATTGTTTAAATACTTTGAATTAAAATAATTTTTCAAGTATCCAAACATTTTAATATTATAATCTTCTGAAATGATTTTTTGATATTCTGGTATATCTTTTATATTAAATGAAGGTCCTGATGGAATATGATTAATTATTGAAGAATTTTGTAACCAATAATAATCCTCTTCAGTTAATAATGATAATGATGGTATTGGTGAAATAAATGTTATCTTTAAAAAAAGGAAAAAAAATTTTTTAATTAATAAATTTAAAAAAAAAAGGAATTATAGAAATCTCTCACTTACATTATGTCCACGATCAATTAAAATCTTACAAATTTCTATTAAAGGTCGAATATTACTCCATCCTATTTATTAGCATTTCATCTTATCAAAAAAAAACCTTTTTTTTCAAATCCTTTTATCTATAAATTATAAAATTATTCAATTTACCTCCAACTGAACCAACTAAAATATGTTTGGTTTCATTATGACTAAAATAATTTATATTAAGTTTGTTAAGTTGATGTTTTTCTTGTATTATTAAATTTGTCTTTGTATAAATTCCTGCATCAATTCCAATAAAAATTTTCATAAAGAACCAAAATATTATTATTAAAATAGTACGTGAGAACATATTATTTAAAAAATTAAAAGGATCAAATGTTCGAGGGAAGAAACAAGAAAATTCTTTTTCTTACAGACTTATTACCCATTAAGAATATATTTGATGCAAGTGAATATATTTAGTTATAGTCATACATTATTTTCATCCCAAATTCTATTTATGTAAATGTCAATAAGATTGTGTTTAACTTTTTTGAATTACTTGTTTGCCGTTGGAACATAAATTTTTCCGAATTGCAGATAGATAACGATAAAAAGTTTGAAAAGAAAAATTATTTATTGACAACTGACAAAATTTTTGCGATAAAAATTGATCATCACTCTTGTACTTCTTACTCGATCATAAGGTAAGGTGAGAAAAAAATATGTACGATTATATAATTTTTATTTTACGTTTTATGATTAATTATGCTAATAATTAATTTACTTTCATTTTAATAGTAGATGATCCATATAAAAATACTCGTATTAATAAAATATACACATCGCAAATTTCTATTGGTACCACAGTACGTAAACATCCAATGCAAACATTTTAGCACGTGATTTGTGAATTTTTAGGTAATTAATTCAATATTTTGGACTCGAAAGTTGACAATTGCCAATTAAAGATTTTTTTTAATATTATTTATTATAAACAAAATAATTTATATACAAATAACGTATATATATTTTAATAATTTTTTGAAATGCAAGGGGAAAAATGGTAACTCTAACAAAATGTATTTAATAGAACGAACCTGCGATGACCCTTTAAATACAAATATAACAACCTCTTTTTTTTAAAAAAAAAATAATGAATTTTTGCTCTGATATTAACTACATATCAGGTTTATATTATTAGTATAAGGGGGAAATGAACAAAAAATATACACAAGAAGAGGGAATTAAAAAAGGATGTGGCTGAGAAGAAAGTAAAGTGGGAGAAGGAAAATATTTAAGAAAACTAAATATAAGGTTAATAGGTTAATAAAAATACAAATGATTAAGCTGATCAACAGTTAAAGAATGATATATAATTTTTTTTTCTACGCTCGATCTGTATGTAATTTATATTCCAAATAGAATTAATATGTAACAATGAATTAAGTCAATAATAATCAATGTCATTTTAAACTATGCTGGGAGACATGTGTCAACGTAGATAAATTCTATATAGGAGCTATTGACAAGTTTTTTTCATATTGATTGATTTGATTGGTTTGATTAATTGGTAAATTATAATCCCGATTTTCAACGTTATTCTTTTCATCTTTACCAGGCAATGATTCGTCGTCACTTTCCACTAGTTCTTCTATGCATTGTTTCATCTGTTCCATTTTATATGGTTTGCTTAAAAAACCATCCATTCCATGTTGTTTACACCTACCTTTTTCTTCATCTAAAACATTGGCAGTACATGCTACAATAGGTACATGTTTAAGGCGTTTATGGGATGATGATGGAGGAGATATTGGAGGAGACGATGGAACGGACTGATGAGAATTTTTTACTGTTACATCATTTTTAGTTGAACCAGAGGTAGTTGTTGGAGATGGCAATAGTGATTGCGAATAGGATGAAGAGGAGGACTCTGAAGACGAAGATGATGATGAATAGGAATAATTAGATGATGATAATGATGATAAAGATGATGATGTACTGGATATTATTGGCGGTTGGGTGTTTATATGTAATGGAGATATAGATTGTGAAGATTGTATTAATGAAACTAATGGAATAACTGATTGATGACCATTTGTTAATGCTGATGATGATCCCGGTGGAGTAGGTGGTGGTGTGGAGGATTCTGATACACTGAATAATAATGATTCACAATCTTGCTTATCACACCGACATGCTTCTAGTTCAGCCTCACGTTCAGCCTCACGTTCAGCTTCCCTTATTCGACGAGTTAAAGTATATCCATCCTTAAAAAAAAAAGGAAAAAAAAAAAGATCAATAAATCCATAAAACTTATATAAAAATTACAAAATATTATTTACCATATAAGGCATTTGTAAATCAACAAAAAGAATGTCAAAAGTCTCATTCTTCATCTTTTCTAATGCCTCTATACCATTTGCAGCTAATGTAACTTTTTGTCCCATTTTTTCCAAATAATGCAAAGCGATTCGCTGATTAGTTTCATTATCTTCGACCATAAGAACCTTCGCAGGTTTCCTATGCTTTCGATGCTTTCGATGCTTTTCAGAATTTAAATCGCCTTTTGAATTAGTTTCAGTGGAATTCGAACTTGAATGAGATGATGGTGCGGAAGATGATGATGATGATGTAACACCATCACGACCATTTTCAAAAACACTATTTGAATATGATTTTGTCAAGAATACATTTTTTATAGACTTTCCATTATCTCGAACTTCTCTCACGCTGCTTGAAGAATCAGATTCATCCTCCATATTTTCGGGCTTACTAGTATACACAGGAAACGTAAACCAAAAAGTGCTGCCTTTACCCATTACACTTTCTACACCAACTCTACCGCCCATTTTATCAGCTAATTCTTTACAAATACTTAACCCTAAACCAGAACTCCTATGTGATTGTTGATGATTTGGTGATTTTGTACCATTATTTCCCTCCTTGAGGGTTTTCAATTCACCAAATGATGAAACTAATTTGGAATAAGGCAAGAAAAGACGTTTAAGGTCTTTTTGTGGTATACCAGGTCCAGTATCTTCAACTGAACACTTGGCCATAAAACCTTCCTTGCCATCTTGCAACCTATCAGAATCCACCTCAAGGCGTACTGTTACTACTCCAGAACCAGTATGTTTAATAGCATTTGTTAAATAATTCAATAAGATTTTTCTTACAATATCTTCATCTCCGTACCATTTCTTTTCATTTTTTACTTGAGACGTGGTGCCATTAATCGATTGATACTTTTGACCAGACATTTGTAAAGGAGTTAAATGATCTTGTAATTTAAGTTCAGTACCTTTAGTTCTAGCCAGTACAGTGACAGTTAAAAAACCAAACTCAACTATCTCACGTAATCTTAAAGGTCCAATATCCGAAGATGTCGTACGATTAGATTGAGTTTGGCATAAATCAAGTGATTGATTAATAATATTGCACATATAACTACTTATGGATGAAATTGCTTCGGCAAAATCACGTTGCTGCTCGGAAAGTTCGGTATCTAATATAAGAGACGTGAAACCAATTATCCCGTTTAATGGATTACGAAGTTCTAAAATTATTTGTGTGGGGAAAAAATTACAAACAATTAATAAACGATTGACATATACATAATTTTGGATAAATATAAAATATCTTTTTTTTTTTTTTTAATAATAATCATTTATCATTCCTAATGGAAGGATACATACCATGACAAATGAAGGATACAAAATTATTGGCAGCATTACTGTGAGGCTCTCCTTCAACATTTTTTGGTAATAATTTACGGATAAAAGTTTGGTCACACATATTACGTTTATCAATTAGATTCTCAGAAGCATCCGTTATATTAAAACTTACAAATGACCAAGAACCATCCGGTTGAATACCTTGAGACCATATCTCTAATAAACAATAACTACCATCTTTTTTTAGATGACGAAAAGATTGTCTTTGTAGAGTGGTACCATAATTTTCTACAGCACGTTTAGCATGAAACGCTCGAACTTTAGTAGAATCATCGGGATGAATAAAACTATAACCATCAATACCAAGCAATTCATCCGGTTCATAGCCAAGAATTGATTTACAAGATCTAGAAATTTCTGTGATAATTCCAAATACGTCATAGGTAATCGACATGCGGTGATCAGATTCATTTAATACAAACTCTTGAAATTTTGAATCGGTTACATCTCGGATATTACTAATTAAGATTAAATTATTTGTGGCCTCGGTTGAACCTACAACGGTTAACAATTGACTATCAGTTATTGTTTGAGTTTTAGGTTTTAATAGTTCCATTTTATTTGTCCTATGATATGAATTTTTCTCATAATTCATAAGAACATTAAAATTATTATTATTGACAGATTGTTGAATCAAAATATTATTATTTTCTAAAATATCCTCTTCCGAATACTCTTTAGCATCAAAAAATTGTTCGTTCTCATCATCATCATCATCCTCCTCCTCCACCCCTCCACCGCCCTCACTTTCAATACCTTCCTTACCATCAATAGAACTCGATGTATTTAAAGAAATTACGGAAGAATTTCTTAAATACATATCATCATTCTTTGGTGGTGAAGAAGGTGAGGAGAAATTTTTTTCTCCTAAATTATCTTTAAAAAATTCTGGATACGTACATGTACGCGTAGAAAATTCAAGCATAATAGGTCTTTTGCTCGAAAAAGTTCTACATTTAATCGTCCGACAAACATGAGATCGTTTACTTAAAATCTGTACATTGTTCATAAAATGATTACGTAGTGATGTAGCTTCGTACGCATCTAGAGGTTCAATTATTGATGAATAATGACTATTTATAAAAGAACTTGGTTCCGGATCATCATTATTAAGAACATTTGCATTGGGTCTCTTAAAAGGACGACATCTTTCCAGTAAACATAAAGCAGGTCTATTAACATAAAGAATACGACCACTAATGTCTGTTACCAGAGTTGGTGAAGAATTTTCAAGAACAGTAGAGAAAAAAGAGTTCGCGTGGTCCATATTTCAGTATGTATGATTGTCGTCAAAGTTTTGTAATTGTTGTTTTTTTAATGATCGTCAATAATTGTCGTCAAAGTTTTTGTAATTATCGTCAAATAATTTGTAATTATCGTCAAAAAATTTTTTTTTTTTTTTTTCCTTCTATAATTTCACCCTTGAGAAATCGAATCTAAGGAAAAAAAAATAATATGTTCAATGAATGATCTAGATCAACACTTACTGAAATTCTTAAATATAATATAAAAACGAAAATTTGAATAAACTATATAACATAATATCTAATTCTTCCAAAGTCTTCAAATTAATCCTTGTATCTATCATTATAACTTTGAAGAATAACTTTCCAGAAAATTTAGGTTCGTCCTGCTTAAATCTAAATTACGACCTAATACCTTTCTTATAATCCTCACTTTTTAAAGTAATAAATTGAACATATATATATATATATTTTTTTACTAATTTTTAAAACACGTTAGGACGAAAGAAAAAAAAGAAAAATTTCAATTGGAAAGTACCTTTTTTTTACAAAATGTTTTCAGGTTGGTAGATCAAAAAAAAATTTTTTTAATATTTTAGGTTAAATTCAATAACTAATTTACGGGAAAGAAAATCCAAAAACTAAAAAAAAAAAAGGACTTTATATATTTGTGATGAGTTGAGAAGTTTAAAGTTGTAAACAATAGCAGAGAGAAAAAAAACACTAACGTAATAGGTCAATAATAAAATCACGAAAGTAATATTAAAAACCCTCACGAACAAAGGAAGAATTAATTAGAAAGTAAATAAAATTTTTTTTTTTTTTACGTCGACTAAAAGGGAGAGTATTGTAATACTATATGAATGACGAAATGAAGAATATTTCATCATTAAAGAAATAAAGATAATGACCGGGCGGAGCCCGGAATTCAACACTCATGCCATAGCAAATCAGACATTACTGATTACAGCAATATTTTTCCCTTTCAATATTTAGTATAAATTTATAATATACAATTTCAATCAATTCCAAGACCAAAATAAGCTACTATCTAAATTCCGCTGCAATTTAGGGTTATTTTCATATTTTTCGTGAAACGTTAAATGACGTAATGATGTCATAATGACGTATTGTATTGTTTTGTACCGCACAATGCGTCATAGAACGTAATTTTAAACGGCTCTATTTTGATTTATATTGCATTGTGTCATATCACTCAAGCCACGCACTTTACTAAGTATTATAAATTATCCGATCTGTAATATTATTTTGTAAAAAAGTTTTTTTGAAATATAAAATCCAAATTACTAAATTTATATATTTAAGAAGAAAAAAAAGTCGAAAGAATTTCTTTTTTAATAAAAAATTAACCTTTTATAACATAGATGATCACATTTTGCCAAAACATTTCTTAATTGGAATTTATTGTTTGAGCTACTGATTTTTTTTCCTCATCTGATAAGCAATTTTCTCATTTAAATTTATTGTTACATCTGAAATTCATGATATCAAATAATTTTAAAATGAAATCAAAAGAAAATCTAATTTTTTTTCATATATGTTTCATAATAAAAATATCTATTGTTTTTTTTTGAGTAATGTTTAATTCAAAACCATTAAAAATACATTCTCACTCAAACATTACAGTGCATTTTTCACCTGACACGTACTTTTTCCGCAGCTATTGTTTCTTGTCATACTGTAATGATCACAACATTTATTTATGTAAGTAACATCATGCCCAAACTTAATAATCCTTAAAAAATGATTAATTAATTTTTTATTTTATTTTAGGAAAAAAAAAATAAAAATTATTTTTTTTTAGGAGAATAAGGAAAAAAAAGAAAAATTAATTTTTTTTTTTTGTGACGCGACTTTTAAATAAAATTAAATATCATGATGACCAAATCTAATCTTATTAGGTAAAACTTTTGCTTTAGTATAAACCTCAAATTTATCTTGATCTTTCAACTTTTTTCCTATTGCAGGAAAAGAACAAATTCCAACCACATCGAAATCCTCATCATTAATATAATCACCAGGTAAAGAAAAATTATTATAATAAGTATTATAATTTATAATAGACATAATACCTAAATCTAAATCTTCACCAAATTCTAACCATTTATATTGAGCGGTAGGATCTTGTGATTTCATTCTAAAATAAAAAACATTTATAATATTATGAATTAATTCATTTGCTAAATTATTAAATTTTTGTCTATTTTCTATATAATTAGAATCATGTTTTATATCAAAATATTTTTCAATTATTTCAATTAATTTTTCTCCAACAAATTCAACGAAAGGATGTTCAAATCCATCAAAACCATTTGATCCCAATACAGCGTAAACCTCAGGATTTATTTTAGTAATTTGATGATGATGATAATTATGATGATGATGGTGGTGATGATGATGATGACGTGAATCAATTGCATCATATGGACTGAGTAATTCTTCATCAATTTCATTGATATCGTTATATTGATTAGTTGATTTGAAATTTTCTAATGAACCAGTAAAATAAATATCAGAATGTTCTAATACAGTTTCTAATAATAATCTTTGTAATATTTGACTTAATAAAACATTAAAATATTTTAAATTTTTTTCATATAAATTATCTAAATCAATTTTTATATCATATTTACGTAAAAGAATTTTTGATTCTATTAAATTTAAATTAATATTAATATCATTGAATTTAATAAAATTCTCCAAACTTAATTGACATCTTTCTATATCATTAATTAATTGAATAACATTATTAAAATTTGCTTTTTCAAGAAATTGAATTTGTATTCTTTGAGATTCAATAATTTGTTGAGGATCATTAATTGAAATATAATCATTAAATTGGGATGATAAAGATGATGATGATGATGGTGAAGGTGGAGGTTTTAATTGTGATTGATATAATTTTGGTACTTCTTGTAATGCCTCTTGTAATGCTATATTAACTTCTTCATTATATGTCATAATAACTGTTAATAAATTTTCATCAGATTTATAATTATCCATTATTGATGTAATATGTTGTCTTACTACTGATAATTGATTTTGTACCGCTTGAATCATTATTTCATCTTGAGTTGTTGATGATGATGTTATATTTTCATTCTCATTCCTTATTTCTTGTACTCTACTGAGTTCATGTAAATTGGTTCGAAATTTTTGTATTTCATTCATAACACTATTAATTTCTGTTCTAATTGGACTTTTCACTTCATTTTCTAAAATTGGTAAATTGGTCGAAATCTTTTTAACTTTTTCTTTCGCTTTCTCTTTCTCTTTTTCTTGTTTTTCTCTTGGTTTCTTTTTAACTGTTGTAGATGTTGTAGATGTTGTTTTTCTTGAACTTTTGTTTTCTTTTGGTAAATTTTTACCTGTTAAAGTGTTTGAAGTTTTAACAGTTGTCGATGATGGATTCTTTATTGTTGTTGAAACTTTGGATAAAGTCGTTGTTACTTTTGATTCTCTATTAGTACTTAAAGATTTTATTGTTGTTGTTTTAGGTTTTGTCTTTGTATTAGTTGTTGTTGTTGTTGTTGTTGTCATTGTACCCGTTTTTTTAATAGGTGTTATGGACGAAACTGAAAGTCTTGAAGGAGACTTTGTTTGAGACTTGAAACTTTTCATATTAAATAGGATTATATTAAATAAAATATTATTCTATGAAAAAAAAAAGGAAAAAAAAGAAAAAAAAAAAAAAAAAGAATTGAAATTTATTGTTATTATTATTATTTAATATTATTATATTATACTATTCTTTTACGTTTTTAACTGGTACAAAC
>QZLH01000034.1:149408-175473 GCA_003833135.1 Oehlia diaphana
TGATGCATCCGGATCCACGCCAAATAGAAGTGTAAGGTAGATCCTAGTAACGTAACAGACTTATCACTTGCGTACGTCTACATACAGCCCTACAGATAAAAAAAAAAAAAAAAAAAAAAAAAAAAGGAAAAAAAAGAAAAAAAAAAAAAAAAAGAATTGAAATTTATTGTTATTATTATTATTTAATATTATTATATTATACTATTCTTTTACGTTTTTAACTGGTACAAACTCATTAAACGAAGTACATAATTTATTATGTACATCAACATATCAATCTTGTACTATTTATCATTAACCAATTAGATTTTTAAAGTTTTACATTATTTTTAAATTCATTTGTAATCTAATTGGAGATATAATAAATAAGCAATATCAGATATTGTTACTCTTTTATTATTTAATGATGATTTACTTGAACAACTTAAACCAATCGATTGTTAAAATTAAAATTATTTCAATACGATATAAAGGTTATTATTATATTAGTATCCGAGTTTATATAACAATAGAAATTTACGATTAAAATTGAGACCGATGATATTTCAATATATTGGATTCCTTGATATATCGGATGCCTCTGTAATTGGTTATTCATGATTCGGGATTGCACGAATGCACGATTTCAAAGTTATCATAAAAACCATATATTTTTCAATTGTAAAAAACTAAAAATTTTATTTGTAGTTTGTTTAAAAAGTATAAAAATATAATGATAAATAAAATTTCCTTTAATACTATAATAGATTACATCCCTTACATACCCTTACATGGGTCTGGCTCGTTTCACCGACAATCATTTCACCGACAAATTATCTCATCGAGACATCGACAGTCATTTCACCGACAGTTTTGATCCACTTACCCTAACTTACCCTTACCCTACCTTACCTTAACCCTAATTCTACCCTTAATTACTAATCCTAACCCTAATCTTCTTACCTAACCCTAACTCTTTTCCTAAATTCCCTTGTCGGTGAGATGGTTGTCGGCGAAACATTTGTCTGCGAAATGGCCCTGTCGGGGTGAAATGTCTGTCGGTGAGGTAATTGTCGGTGAAATGATTGTTAATAAAATGGATGCGACCCAGATTACATATATACGTATTTTTTAAAGTTTTTAAAAACCAAATGCATTAACATTAGCAAAAGAACCATGACCAGCATCCAAACCATTTACTCTACTAGAAGTCAAGTAAGGTGTAGTTCTAATTAATCCCAATGCATTGATATTATGTTAGGAAACAACTAAAGTATTCGCCTGATCAGAATTATAAGAATTAGCAAATTCATTTTCAGTCGTAAGCTGAAACATCAAGTTGACTTAATTTTGCTTCTTAATTCGCAGTATTTAATGATTGTTGATTTGTATATTTGTGTTATTAAAAATTGCCTTTTATCCATAATTAAAGGAGCAGAATTAACCAAAGAGACGAGAAAAAGAAAAATAGAGATTTTTACGAATGGGTATGCATGCGTTACGAATTGATCCTTTTTATTTCTTAGAGATTAAGGTGAAAACCAAAACTTTTGAAATTAATAGTAAATCAAGTGAATCGATGAATTGAATGAATTTGAAATCAAAGCAAAATAACTTCATTTAAATAATAGATTTAAAAAATGCATCATAATCGATGTTTTTCCTCTATGATTTAAATTATAAGCGATAAAATGATATAAAAGTGATATATATAATGTTGCATTATGATGTAATAATATGAAAGTGATACAATGTTGCATTATCATTTTACGCTTATAATGAAACAATTTTGCATCATATTCTTTTTTTTCTTTTTCGATGTATTATATGGTCCATCTCTTAATCACAAAATAAGAATATTAAGCCGATGCAAGTATAAACATATCAACAAATTGGGTAAATTTATCAATCGTAAAATCTTGATCGTGATAACTAGAACTAAATGATATTTGAAGTATAATCTTGATCATGAGAACTGGAACTAAATATATTAGGAATAGCTTTGTCGATGCTACAATATTTTAATATTTTATTAAAAATATATATATATTATAATGAATTTTATAATATTATCCAAGTAAAATAATTAATTAGAAAAGAATTACTATAAAGAATCTATAAAGAAAGCTTTTCAAACGACTTATAGAAATCAAATTCTTTAAACTGTAACCATCTATTGGCTCTAGAAATATAAAATTATTGAAACCATTCAAAATCCTAATATTTTGCAGATATTTAGCAATTTTTAAAGCGTTTCGCAAGAATTAATGTTTTTTTTATTGTAAAATTTATTATTGCGCTTTTCAAAATTGTACTACCCATCTGATAAAAAAATCATTAGATTACAGGACGATAACCGGACAAAAATCAGACAATGTTGTCCTGTAATCATCCTGTAATCGTCCTGTAATTATAATCACTCAGTAATCACAACGTACAGTACACAGAATTTCTGAAAACTGCGATAATAATTAAATACGTCTTGATGAGATGAAATTTATCATTCTATGATCATTAGACAAAAATGTAATCAATTCTGCTAATATCATCAGATGCGGTTTAACAAAAGAAATCCAACAAACTAAATTTCAAAATCAATCTTTTAATCTTGATCGTGAGAACGAGAATTAAAATATTAAATGAATTTTAGGAATGGCTTGATCATCTATAAAATCTAATAAGGATTCATTCCTGATAAAAGAAGAAATGATGAATGTAAAATAGGTCAGTTAGTTCCTTTTTTGCATCAAAATTAGTTTCCGCAACAACTATCATATCATTTTTTTTATTTGTCCACTGCAGTAAATGCAATCAGACCAATAGGCTTTTTCTTCGATTAAATTAATACAAGGAACTCGGGAATAACTAAAAATCACTCAGAGATCTTGACGGCAGGAGGCGTAGTCTACAGATCTATCTAAAGTTTGGGTCCAGTTATGATGAACAACCTATCTGCTAACCGATTAATTTATCTAGTTAAAGTATGAGATTATGACAGTACAGTATTTTAGCGAAATTGTAACAAAGAAAATATATTTAATTGTTACAAGTGCTAAAATACATTAATTCCAGTCAAATTTCAATGTCAGCAAAAGTTATTAACCGGTTAAGGCTTTTCGGACAATTGAAAAAAAAACATATACCGGTTTTACTACAACCCATGGCGAAAAAAAAGTGACTGACACATGACTGCATTTTATTCATCACAACCGTCTGAGGGACTTTTTTTTTCGAGTAGGTAAAAACTTATTTGTCACCCATTATTCGTCACTGATTATTTCACGTGTTAGTGCATAACGCTGTAATGCGGGCCAAAAGTCACGTGTCAGTCACTTTTTTTTCGCGGTATTACCGGTTTTACCATCTCACGTCACAAATTAACCAATTAATTAATTAACCGGTTAATGATGAGTATATAGTAATTGAAACACAGTTAGTGACCTTCCAAAAAGATTTTTTCCGTGCATACACAGAAACTAATCCTAAACCCTAACCTATGTACAAGTGTGAAAAAATTTATACTTTACAAACTTACATACTATCAATTACATATCATTAATTTACTTAATACCCCGTGACCTTGCATGTCAATTGTCTCATGTGATGTCGAAATCTTCTGTGACACAATCTCGAGTTTCTGGTACACGTTAAACTTCATTTTTCACCTCATAACGCGAAATATGAGAGCAAATCTCTTATTTTACAAGTTTTTTGATCCTCTTGTAATTTAAGGAAAAGAAAAATGAATAAGTCGTCTTTCATTCTGTACTTCTCTACACGTGATGAAACTTAAGAACTAAAAGATTGGTAAACGATTTACAATTTATGATAACTTTTGAACCCTGTAATGTTGCTTATTACCAGCAATTGCAAATTCTTTTTCTGCTCTTGATACCAACCACGTTCAAATTTCTTCATAACATTTTCTAGGATTATTTAGAAAACCTGTAATTAAATATTCTTCTGGGAAGAAAGAAATATCAATATGATCTCAATGAGGATATTATTCAATTTTAAGCATTACTTCAAACATAGTGAAATAAGAAAAAAAAAAGATCATGGGTTACAGAATAAAATTCTTATTAAAACTGTTACCTGATCATGTTTCAAAATTTGAAATGTTAAATAACTGAATTTATATGTTCAAAAAAAGTTTACTAAACCAAAAAGGGATTAATAAGTAGGATTAATTAGTCTGATCGCTTTAAAGCATTACAAAACGGGATTATTGTTCATCGAAGCTGGGTTAAATTTATGTTTAAATAATTATTTAAAAACAAATCCGCATGTATATATTTTATATTTTTCTTAAGTAAACCATCGTATATTAATAATAATATTATCGTTTTAGATATCTTATATACTGATGTATGGATATTATTGCTGGAAAATCAAAGTTATGAATATAAAAGAGGTTATCCAATTTATAATTTTCAACCAGTTCTAATAGTATATTGAGTTCGGTGCTGATTATATAGTTAAGAAGTCATCATATATCAAACTTAACTTAAATTATTATGATAATGTATACCCGAGGTGGATCCTAATGCATAACGAATAAGTATAATTTGTTTAGGTGAGATCACCGACTTACTTTTAACTTTATTATATTTATAAAATATAACTTAATTACAAAATTACAATGACTCCAATGATAATTGGATATCAATCAACCATGAAAGAACTATAACGAGGACGGTTAAAAGTTAGTAATTACTTCTTTTTACATATTTGTCTTTGTATAGTCATAAGTTTAGTGGATATTATTATGCTAATAACTTGTTGTTATCCTAGCAAATGCCTCATAATATGTATTTATATATGCATATATATAATACTTTTTCATTTATTTTTTAATGGGTTCAATTGATCTTTCTTTATTTCTTATAGTACAATGATCTTGGGAGCTCCGATAACTTTTCATCGGAAATTGGACCTTTCAATCTTTTCTTCCTACAATATTTCACATATATACTTGTATATTGGTATAATATGTGTATCTATATGTTGAAATGGTCGAATTGAAGAATTGGAAGGATTATTTAGAAATAATTTATTAATGATCATTATTCCAAAGTTTTTATTACGAAACTTTATACGTTGATATCTGATATGTTGATCATCATATGACATTTGGACCATATGTGAAGTCAAACATGTTTCCAACCTTCTAGTAAATATCATTATTATAGTGTATTGTGGAATTAGTCAGTATAAATAATGAGAGGATCAAAACTTAATTCAAAAAAATTTCAATATATGTTACGCCGCAATGTAACATTTTTGATTCATATTACTTTATTATTTTTGTATTACTTGAGTTACCGAAAGAATGAATAAAAGATATTTTAAAGAAAGTCGGGTATTAAAGATATTGAATGGGTACTGTGTGATTATACATGGGGCGTAATGGGGGTATTTGGTGAAATTTATTACACCAAATTTTATTCATATTAAAATAGTATTACGCAAAATATTACAGCCGAATTGATGTAATGTACCATAATATTCGTATGACTTGAACCCAATTCGCCCCATGTATACTATGTGATTTATGTAGGGAGTAATAAAAAAAAAAAGTATGAATAAAATATTGTAACAAGGAATTTTGTGTGATTTTTTTCTTAAATGTAAAATGTACCAATAACATGAAAACGTGAAATGTCGCGTTTATCAATAAATGACGTATGTTAAATCAAATCTTTCTTTTTTTAATTCTTTTTCTAGTGATCCCATTTTTTTTGTTTGACAATTATCATAAGATCCATAGCATCGTATGATTAATAAAATTTTTTTTCAGAACAGGGGGGGAAGGGAGGCTAATTAAAAACCCGGATGAAGGAAAAAGATTAGATCCTCATAAAATATATCAACCAATTTATACCTTGATTCCGCAAAGGTATACCACTAAACCAAGGATAACATTTATTATAAAACACTTGTTTTGGAATTAATTTCAATCATGTAACCATATGCTTCATGTGCCTTATCTAAAATAGTTTCTGTCCTCTATCTCTATTAGGTTTTGTAAAAAAAAAAATACTTGTAGCATCTAATCTACTATAAATCCGGTAAATCTTTGCTAAAATCTTTAAAATTTTCTCATGCTTATGTTTGATCTTAATCACAATTGCACAAACAAAAATCACACAATAATATCTAATTTAAACTAAACTTTTTATTCAAAAACACAATCGGGTAAAAGTTTGAAACAATACTATCAATGTTATAATATAAATACGTTTGCATGTATGACAATTGATAAAGAGATTAAATAAAGTATTTTAAAAATAATGAAATATATCTTTTAATGATTTAATGATATGTTGTATTACATTGAAATTTTTTTTTTTTTTTTTTTTTTTTTTTTTGTCGCGTACCTTTCACATGACTTGTTCGAAATAATTCCCAACAAATAATCCTTATTCTCGCGTAAATATTCTCTTAATTCTCATTATGAAGTCTAGTATAACTTTTCTTGCCAATTATTCTATACCAAAACCTTTTCAAAGAACCTGCTAAACGATTTCTTGCTTTAATTTTTACGACAGCACCTTTTGAATTAATAATCCATTCTGGCTTACTCCAGAAACGTAACATTAAACTACTACATACAACACTAACACTACTAAAAGCCATAGCGGCACCAGCCATCATAGGATGTAAAGACAAACCAAGAGGTAAGAGTAAACCCATGGCAAAAGGAATTCCAAGTACGTTATAAAGACAAGCCCAAACGAAATTCAACGTAATTCTCTTAAAAATAGTTCTAGATAAATCAAAAGCTGCCACAACATCTACTAAATCATTTCTCATTAAAACAATATCAGCAGCTTCCATAGCAATATCAGTACCAGAACATAAAGCAATTCCAACATCAGCGGCGGCTAAAGCGGGAGAATCATTTATACCATCTCCTACCATAGCTACAACATTACCACGTACACCTTCACTTTGTAATGATTTAACTATAAGAGTTTTTCCTTTTGGTGAAACCCCAGCATGAATTTCGTTTATTCCACATTGTGATGCAATAGCTTCAGCCGTAAGTTGTTGATCTCCTGTTACCATAACAACTTTAATTCCCATACTATGTAAAGCTCCTACAGCTAATCTTGCTTCAGGTTTAATAATGTCTGATAAACAAATTAATCCAATAAATTTATTATCAATAGCTACTACTACAACAGTTCTTCCAAGTCTCTCATGTCCTTCTTTCGTTTTTATAAAATCAATTGGAATGTCAATATGATAATTTTGTGTAAGGAATTTAACACTTCCTACCACAACTTTATAAGATTTCCCTATAGTTGAAGTGTTCTTTGACATTGAAGGTACGGAAGAATATGATTGATTTAATATTACGTTACATTTAATACCCATTCCAGCTATAGCTTCAAAATTACTTAATTCCGCATCAATATTTTCAACTTCAAGTAATTGTTTTGCATGATTAACTATAGCTTTACCATAAGGATGTTCACTTGATGATTCTGCAGCTCCAACCAAAGCAAAAAATATTTCACGTGTAAATTCCAAATTATCACTCATTAATTCATGATAAGCGACATCTAATTTTCCTTTTGTTAAAGTACCGGTTTTATCAAAAATAACTTTTGTTACTTTATATCCTGATTCTAAAGAATTTCCTCCTTTAATTAGAATTCCATTTTGCGCACCAACTCCTGTTCCAACCATTACAGCTGTAGGTGTACTTAATCCAAGAGCACAAGGACATGCTACAACTATAACTGATATACTTAATTTTAAACTGACCATGAATCTACTTGATTCATCATTAAAAATATCAGGTAAATTTGTTAATACTGAAGATAATATCATCCATATAACGAATGTAAGAATTCCCAAGATAACTACAACAGGTACAAAATATCCCGCTACAGTATCAGCGAATTCTTGTATTGGAGCTTTTGATGTTTGTGCTTCTTCAACTAATTTAACAATTTGTGCTAACGCAGTATCCTTTCCTGCTCTTGTAATTTCCATTTCAAAACTACCTGAACCATTAACGGTTCCTCCTATCATATTTTCACCAGGAAATTTCTTTACAGGAACTACTTCTCCTGTTACCATACTTTCATCTACAGTAGATTCACCTCTAACAACTACACCATCAGCTGGAATTTTATCTCCTGGAACAATCTTAACCAAATCTCCTACTTGAATTAATTCTGTTGGAATTTTATTTTCACCAATTATTTCACCTGTGTCTTTGTTTCTTAAAAGAATTGTAGTACTAGAAGGAGTTAATGACATTAATTTTGATAAAGCTGTTGATGTTTGACCTTTTGCCTTATTTTCTAAATATCTTCCAAGTGCAATGAAAGAAATTAACATTGTAGATGTATCAAAGAAAACAGGTTGTCTTGGATAAGTTGGATCTATGAAAACTGTATATACCATCATGAAAGTGGAATAGAAAAATGCTGCTGAAGTACCTATAACTACCAAAACATCCATAGTAGCTGTCTTATGTTTAAGTGCTTTATAAGAGACAACATAAAATCTTTTACCAACACCAAATTGTACGGGTATTGTAAGAATCAAACTAATTAAATCTCCACTATAAAGACCAGGAATTAATTCAATATCAACAAGTTTTCTTCCCCAAGAAAATTCAGGGAAAATCATATAAATTAAGAAAACAGGAATAGCAAAAATTAAAGACCAAAAAAATGCTTTACGCCATTCACTAATTTCTTTTGTACGTGATAAAGATTCTAATTGAACATCATGACTATTATCATTAATTAAAGCGTTATAACCCATTTCTTCAATTTTATAAACTATATCACGTAAATTGATCACTTCCTTATCAAATTGAATTTTTGCTGTAAATTTTTCAAAGTTTATTGGAGCAGAAATTATTCCTGGAATTTGTACTAATTTTTGTTCAATTGAAATAGCATCTGATGGTATATTCATACCATGAATACGTAATTCTACGGTATCTTCACGTTCTTCCGGAATTGGAGCAGCTTCAAAACCAAGATCATTTATCATATTTGCTATCTTTTGTTCATTAATTATAGCAGGATCATATTCTACGGTCGCTCTTTCCACTATTAAAGATATTTGAACTGATGTTATCCCGATTTCACTTTTTAAAACATTTTCTATACTATGTACGCAAGATGCACATGTCATGCCATGAACAGATAATTTGCATACACGTAATTTGTTAGGATCAAAATCATGAGTACTAATTGATGATAAAGTTAATGCGTCATAATTTGTTGGATTTCTCGGAGAAGAAAGACTTGATGATGATGATGATGATGATTGTGCTTGTGCTTGTGATGGTGAAGATGGTGAATTGGAAGTTGTATTGGAAGTTGATGAAGATGATTTAGGTACATCGTAACCACAATTTTCAATAGTCTCGATAATTTTATCCTCAGTTATTCTCATCGTATCATATTCAACTTTAACTTGTTCATCCTTTAAAGAAACATCAACACTAATAACACCATCAGCAGATTTTAATACAGAATTAATACTATTAACACAACTATTACAAGTCATACCTTTAACAGGCAAAGTAATGATATTATTATTTTTTAATAAAGGATCAATGGCTTCATAACCACAATTTTCAATTGTTTCAATAATTTCTGATTTTGTTAATTTATTTGAATCATAAGTAATTGTTGCTTCTTCATTTTCAAGACTAACATTTACTTTTGATACACCTGATAATTTGTTTAAAGTATTTGATATGGAGTTAACGCATGAATTACACGTCATCCCCTTAACTGGTATAACTATCACATCTGTTAAATCCTCCATTGTTTTCGTTCAAAGGTAGTATGGTGGTATAATAGTAGTAGTTTTTATTGTTTTTATATTTTTTTTTTTGTTTCGAAAAAAAAAAGTTTGAAAAAAAGAATTTTTTTTTTTTTTTTTTTTTTTTTTTTTTTTTTTTTTTTTTTCGAAAAAAAAAAGTTTGAAAAAAAGAATTTTTTTTTTTTTTTTTTTTTTTTTTTTTTTTTTGCGATGGTACTAAGTATAATATGTTGACTAATCTAATTTATTACCTAGTGTAACGTGCAACGGTTTTTATTAAAGTAACTAAAAAAACCGTTGCGAACTGCATATGACGCGAAAATTATACTTCTAATGACGTAATAAAATAATTACAATAACGTTGAAAGAGATTAATATGGTATATTATGGATTTAACAAGTATTTAATTGCATGTTATAAAACCATTATAAAGAATCGAATTTTAATTTCATACATTGTCATACATATTATATTGTGTGATATAAAAGATTGTACAAGGTCCACATGTATGACAATGTATGAAATGTTGATTTTTAGGGGGGTGTTCAGTAAATTATGTAACAAACATAAAGAAATAAATATAACATAAAATAACTAAAATGTTATATATATATATACGATTTATATATAGTAACGCGATTTGTGAAATTGAATGGAAAAATGAGAGTTTTCTGATACACTTAGTTTTTATAGTTTATATAAATCTAAAAAAATTTGAACATGTAAAACATATATTAAACGATATGAAAGAATTAGTGTTATGTATTTTTAAAAAATTAAATACTATATAAAGATTACATTTTTTTTTTTTTTTTTTTTTATATATATTAATAGTTAAGAATTATTTATTTAAATTATGAAACTTTCGAATCGTAAAGTTTCATATAATCACGCAATATTATAAATTTTATAAATTTATGATTTCATTCATTTTTTCCACATGTATCATAAATTCATTTATTATTGAATTTCTTTGACGAATCTGATTAATACAATGAAATGTAAACATTTGATATGCAGAAACGGTCCAGATAAGTCGGTCCCTTTTTTTGACATTTCTGGATATTATCCGGACTCATAAAGACAAATTTAGTAATGTTTTCCGTACATCAATTCTATTTTTTTTTTATAGGGATTAAAAAATACTTTACTTGTTTCAGATTTTATGTCATTTTTTCCTCATATGCGATTTGGTGTAATAAATAAATATAAAGACATGCATAAAATATTAACTTTAATTCGTAACCTTACCCCTTTGATATTATATTATATAATAATACATATTTTTGATATAATTATTTATAACCAAGAATATTTTTATTGATTGATGCATCCGGATCCACGCCAAATAGAAGTGTAAGGTAGATCCTAGTAACGTAACAGACTTATCACTTGCGTACGTCTACATACAGCCCTACAGATAAAAAAAAAAAAAATAAAAAAAAAAAAAAAAAAAAAAAAAAAAAAAAAAAAAAAAAAATATGTAAATCATACGACAATGGGACTTTAAATGATCGACTTCAAATGTAAATTGTACAAATTGTACAACAGATTACCCGCTTCAGATTTAAAAATAAAATTAAAATTCTAACTTACTTTTACTTATCTTTTCCCTATTCTTTCTCTTTTTTTCCTCTTTTTTTTTTTTAATTTCCTTTTTTTATCTTTTCTTTCCCTTTAAACTATGGCATATTCAAAAATATCATTGGGAGATTTGCCTGAATTAGCAAATGAAATTATACATTATTTTCAAAATGATTTTTCAATGTTACATTCATGCGTTTTAGTTAATAGATTATGGTGTCGTATTGCAATCCCATTATTATGGGAAGACCCATTTTCAATTCCTACAAAAAATTATAATTTTATTGGAATTTGTTTACGTAATTTGAACGAATATGATAAAACAAAATTAAACGAATATGGAATAAATAATAATTTATTTCAATTAAATACATTATTTAATTATTCTAGTTTTATTAAATGTTTAAATACATCTAAAATTAGTTATTCTATTGATAAGTGGATTTTAACTTGTCAAAATTCTACTTCTTCATTTACATCACAAAATTCGAATTTTATTATTCAACAACAACAAAATAATTTTGGTCAATGTATTTTACCTCCTATTAAGAATTTATTTTTAAATTCTAATTCACAATCTTTACCTTCTTTATCAACTTTAAATTTACCAGGTTTTAATTCACGTTTTAAAATTAATGAAAAAAAACTTATTGATAATATTGAATTAAGAATGGAAATTATAAATTTTATTTATAAATCATTATTTAAAATTTTTATTCAAAATAATGTAAATTTAAATACTTTTGAAATTATATTAATAAGATTAAAAGATCATAATTATTTTAATGATATTTATGAAATAATTTCACAAAATCCTTTTTTTATTCGTGATATTAAAAATTTAAAATTTTCTTTTAAATATAGAAATATTAAATTAACAAATATTTACCTCTTTTTAAAATTTTTATATACAAATTGTAATTCAATTACAAATATTAATTTTCAATTTAAAAAGAGTGAAGATTCAATAATTGATACTATATCATCTCATATAATTAATTCAAGACAAAATCTTAAAAAAATTTTATTAGATTTTGATTCTTTACCTTTATATAATTCTTTATTATCTACTTTAAGATTATCAATTAATTGTTCAAATACTTTAAATACTATTACTTTTTATCATATTGATTTTAAAAATATTTTAATCTTTAAAGAAATTTTTGAAAGATTAAATGTTTTAGAATCAATTCATATTATTGATTGTCATTCTTTAAATTTTGATTTTATTGAAAATATTGTTAATATTAACAAACCTATTAAATTAAGATCTTTATTTATTAATGAAATGTTACAAATTAAATGTTTTCAATTATTATTTCAAAAATCTGGTGATTATTTAGAAAATATTGGTTTTGGTAATCATTCTTTAAAAAAATCTTTAATTGAATTAATTATAAAATATTGTACAAAAATTAAATTTTTTGAATTACCTGGTTTTGATTATAATAATTTTCAAAATATTTATTTAATTTTAGATTTAATTAGAAATTTTGGTCAAAATCTTAATTATCTTACTATTGGTTATGATCCTATTAGTTCTATTGTATTACAAAATTTGGGTCAAATTCTTCCTTTTAGATTAGAATATTTAAAATTATCTTTTATAATTAATAATATAAATGATTTTGAATCATTTTTATTAAATTCTCAAAATACTTTTATTAATAAATTAGTTATTAGAAATGAGATACAAATAGGTGGTCATGATATTTTACCTTATATTAAAAAATATATTATGATAAAGAGAAGAGTTAGATATTTAGCTTTTAAGATTACTTTTTTAAATGGAAATTTTAAAGATTTATCTTCTTTAATAGATGAAGTTAAACTTTTTAAATTATATGGTATTAAGGTTTATAATTATGATATTTTAAATCTTCAAATTTATGATTATATTAAAGATGTTTATTTAGATTAAAAAAAAAAATGTTATTTAAAAAAAAAAAAATTTAAAATAGAATTTAAGAAAATTTGTATTTATTATTATACATTATGATGAAATTTTGTATTTTTATTTCAAAATTTTTATTTAATAAAAAAAAAATTTTTTTTTTTTCTATAAATAATACGACCATTACTAATATCATTTTATCAAATCAATGTTCTTTTGTAACACATTTCTTTGTTCAATTAAGGATTCATATTTTTTCCTAAATATATATATTTATAATTAGAACATGCGTTATCAAAAATAATTTATAAACAATTCTTCAAATACATACCTATCTTTCTCTTTAGCAATTTCAGGAGCTTTTATTTCATATTCAGGATTTTCTGTCTTATTCTTTAATGAATCCAATTCTACATTAACTTTATCCAACTTTCTATTCAACTTTTTAAATTGTACATCTTTATCTGTATTATTTTTCTTTTGTAAAGACGATTGAATTTCATATATGGATGATATTGGTACGTATACTTTAAGATTCGATGATATGAAACTAACTGTAAAGTTACTTAATAAATTTTCATCCTAAAAATAAAAAAGTATTTTAAATAAATTATCTAATTAAAATAATTAACTTGTAAAGATTAACAAATTTACCTGCGAATCAATAATCTTGACTTCAGAGGCTTGAATAAATTTTTGTATATCATTAAAATATTTTTTAATCGGACCTTGATTACTTATCAATTCTTGGTCATTGGTCCATATCGTAAAAGGCAAAGGGTGCCCTAATGGTATGTTGTTTCTTTGTCTTAGAGAACGTGAAGCACGGATAACATCTAAAACGGTCTAAATATATAAAAATTGAGAAGGTGTTGAGTCCGTTGAGTCCGATCCATTAAAATCTATAAAACCTATAAAAAATGAAAATTATTTTTGATTTACCTGCATAGCGTCTTCAACTTTATCATCTTTCCATGTATTAAAATCTTCTATTTTAGGATATTCAGCCAACATAATCGATTCTGGTAAAGATTTATTTTCTGACTGATTCACTAGACTTTGCCATAATTCCTAATAAAAATAACGGAATTTAATTAAAGATTATGCGATAATCGGAATCAATAGGTAATTATTCGTTAGATTTCCACTCTTTTTTTTTTTTTTAAAAAAAAAAAAAAAAAATGATAAATAAATAATGTCATACCTCAGTAATAAATGGCATAAAAGGGTGAAGTAATCTTAAAGAAGTATCCAAACATATTTCCAAAATCTTTAACGCAGCTTTTTGTGCCTAATAAAATAAATAAAATATAAATATTCGTAATTATTAATCGTTAATTATATAAGCAAGTACTTACTTTTACATCGATATCTCTCTGATTTCCGTATAAGACTGGTTTAATAAATTCCAAATAAACACCACACAAATCTCCGATAATAAAATTTCTAAGTATATCAGTTACTTCATGTAACTCTAATTTTTGAAATCCATTTTGAGAACATATTACTGTATTAGCTAATTTGGATAATATATATTTATCAACTAATGATAAATGTTCGGTAAATCCGCATAGTGAAGAATCTGATATTGTTTTGTCTATTGATATAGTATGATTTAATGAATCGAATCTTTCATGTGCAAATTTAAATAAATTCCATATTTTGTTGCAAAAATTTCCTGAAGATACAACGTTCGTTATATCTAAATTAATTTGACGTGTCTAATTCCAAAAAAGTGTTAATTTACGTTGAAATAAAGGAAATAAAACAAATTTTTGTAATAAATTAACCATCTAATTTTTGTCTAATTTACCTGTTGTGTATATAATATTAGACTAAATCTTAAAGAATCAGTTCCACATGCTTTGATACCTTCAGGAAATTCTTTCGCTAACAATTCAACGCTTTCATTTATTTCATTTTTTGGAAGATTACTATTGTATAATCCTTGTTGCATTTCTTCTAACGTTACACCTTCAATTACATGTATCGGATCTATAACATTCCCAAGTGATTTTGACATTTTACGTCCTTTTGAATCTCGAACCTAATAATTTACAAAAAAGAACTGATAAATTTTTTTAAAAAATTAATTATATAATTTTTTTAAAAAAAAAAATATTTACCATCGCATGTAATAAAATATTTTTAAAAGGTGGTTTTCCAGAAAAATACGTACACAACATTGTCATTCTAGATATCCAGAAAAACAAAATATCAAATCCTGACTCAACCATATCTGTGGGATAATTTATCTATTAAAAGTGAATTGTTATTCTTAAATTATTGACATATTCAAAAAATAATCCGCTATAATAAACGAAGTACTTACGGGAATTTCATTACTTCCATTCCAGTGTAAAGCAGATAAAGGTAATAGAGCTGATGAAAACCAAGTATCTAATACGTCATCGTCCTAAAATAAGGTTGTTACTCGTTAAAAATAAATTTTTAGAAAAATAAATAACAATTATCCTTACCTGTTTCAAAGCATAATTAGTCTGTAATGAGATTTTATTTTGTTTAAAGTATTCTTTGACAAGCTGATCAGCCTCATTAGTTGAAGCAGCAGCAAACCACAATCCATCACCTAAATAAATAATGAAATAATAATTTATTTAGTAATTTATTTATGTATTTTTTTTTTTTTTAAAAAAAAAAAATTAATATAATTAATATTTATAATAACTTACTGGTTGATTGACCTTCGTATGATAAATGATATACAGGAATAGGATGACCCCACCATAATTGTCTTGATATACACCAATCCTGTATATTCCCTATGTTATAAAAATTTTGAATCATGGTTAATAACGTTAAAAAAGTACCTCTACATCATGATTTCATACACACTTAGCCATCTATTCCATTCTTCAGTATGGTAATTTGGTTTGATTACGATCTTTTTACTTTCAACATCATGTAAAGCTCTCTGAGCCATGTCTTTACATTTTAAATACCTGAAAAAACACAATATATATATATATTAGTCAATCATGTATGAATTTTAAATTTCAAATATTCATGACTTTACCACTGAGGTTGTAATAAAGGTTCAATCACATCTCCGGATCGAGAACATATTGCGATCCTCATTTCATGCTTCGTATCTTTTCCACGATAATATCCCAATGATTGTAACCTGTCAATGATTATTTTGCGTACATCGAATCTATCCTTATTCTGTTTAATCCAAAAAGGAATTTAATGAGATTAATACAGTAATTCTTTTTTAAAATAAAAGCACCTAATGACTCCCTCTCGACTTACAATCAAATCGGTTATCCCACAGTTATCATTTAATGTCCCATTCTTATTAAATATATTTATAATAGGCAACTTATTCTTACGAGCACAAGCATAATCATTCGTATCATGCGCAGGAGTTACCTAGTTCAAATATATTATTAATTAAATAATGAATCTTAAAATTAAAAAAAAAGCCATAATTATACATATATTCATTCGTTTACCTTTACAACACCCGTTCCAAATTCCATATCAACAAGTTCAGGATCACACACAATTGGAATTCTTTTATTAAGCAGAGGATGCATAACATGTTTTCCATGTAAACTCTATAATATTTAAAAGAACGTTAGCAATATAACTTGAATTGCGTTTAATTTCTTTTTAATTCATACCTTGTAACGATGGTCATCAGGATGTATAGCAACAGCAGTATCTCCTAAAATTGTTTCAATCCTCGTCGTGGCCACAACTAATTCTTTCACATTAGAAATGCTATCAGCTACAGGATACGCAAATCTATGAAGAACACCGAACTCAACTCTTAAATAAAAAAAAATGTTATAAAAATAATTAATCACTATCTGCCACAAAATAATGTAGGAAAAAATTTGAATCTTCTAATTACTCCTCTTCTCTTCCAGGTAATTTCAAAAAAGTCTGTTCGGAAATAGATTTGTAATCTACCTTTGCGAAATCATGGTTAAAATATTGAATATAACATAAATTTACTAATAATAATAAAAAAAGTTTATCTTACTTCGATATCGGAAATAACAGTTCCTAAAGCACAACACCAATTTACTAATCGAGTATCCCGATAAATCATTCCATCATTATACAATTTAATGAACGCATTCGTTACTGCTTTTGAGCGTGGAGCATCCATTGTAAAAAATAAATTATTCCAATCCAATGAAGAACCCAAACGTCTCTTAAATAATATAAATAACGTTAATTTAATAAATAAAATAATATAAAAAAAAGGATAAATCTGTTAATCACCAATTGCTTAATTATCTTGTCACCATGAAGTTCACGCCAATTCCAAACTTCCTTGACAAAATTCTCTCTTCCAAGATCATGTCGAGTAATCTACCAGGTAAAAATTTTATTGTTTAAATTTTTCTTTTATTACAAATATTAAATAAATATCATTCATTATTACATTTCTTTCATTGAAAAGTTTTTTTTCGATAACCGATTGCATTCCAATACCAGCATGATCTGTTCCAGGTATCCAAGACACATTATATCCAGACATTCGATACCATCTACTTAAAGCATCCTATCAAAAATATTATTTTAATTCCAACATTTTATAAAATAACCGATAGATCAACATTAGATTATTTGTTCTTTATCTTACTTGTATACTAAATGTCAACGCATGTCCTATATGTAAAGATCCTGTAACGTTTGGAGGTGGTGAAAGCATAATAAAATTTTTTTGATCCTCATAATCCAAATTCGTTGATCCAAAGAATCCTTAATTAAATAATAAATAAATAAAAATTTGATGATTATATGATTAATTGTTTAATTGAGCATACCTTTATGATCCCACCAATCATACCATCCCTGTTCAACTATGGCCTTTACAAAAATTGAAAAGTTTAATAATATTATTATTAAAAAAGTTTTAATTATATATTTAAATTTTTTTTTTTTTATCTTAATTAATCTTACTGGATCATAACTTCTTCCTAATTTTTTTGACGGTTTTTGTACATTATTTTGTAATATTTTTGATTTTATTTCATAATTTTCTGATAAATTTGTAAATTTTTGATGAAATTTAATAAAAAAAAAATTATTATTCCTTTTAAAGATATAATTTTTTCTTATATTAAAAAAAAGACTCGAAAACATATTTCCAAGAAAAAAAATGGAGGAAAAGTATTGAAAATCTTTTATAGGCCGAGTGATGTTACAATTATTTGGTTGATTCTGTAACGCAGTTCTATTATTAGTTTCAATGCATGCACGGTTTTAATGTAGATACACGGGATGGTACACATAACACATGATAGTTACACGATATCAATGCCCGAAGATGTTGTTATAACGAGATAACGTAATGCTTACTAAAATACACATGATATAATTTAAATTTATAATTTGCTTGTTTTACGATTATTAACAAATAACTAATCGTTAAAATCATTATTTACTTTTTTAGTAACTAACGTGACAATGTGATAATCATACGGTATTTATTAACGCAAATAACAGTTTACCACTATATTTTCTCAAATATTTTATATCGCATCATACCTAAATATTATTCAAAATATATCGGTAAAGTCGTATGCGTGCCATGTGAATTATGGGTATACTCACATCCTCCATCAGAGGACGAACAATTTAAAGAAGCGTTATCGAGTCCTAAAGTATCAATGGTTTCAACAGTGCCGAGTAAAGAAGTAGTTGAAAAATTCAACCAATTAAACAACAATTTTAGTGAAAGAATTAACAAGATTAGCGGCAAAGAAGACACAATAAGTAAAGGAAAAGATAAGTGGAATCAGAAACTGAAAAATTGAACGAAAATAAGAAACGCGTTATGACAGTTCAGGAAAGAAGGGCCGACTCTGATAGCAAATAAATAATATGTCGTTCAACAGTAAACAAATTTGAAAGTAAGGTCAAGGTTTTTTTCGTTGGAAAGGGGTTACAGATTATCGTAGTCAAGTGAGAATTTTTGGCTATTATTCGAATACGTTTCCGTTAAACGGGAATTAATTAGGCTTTATTTTTAATATTTTATATTATTTTGTCTTTAGCGTCACCAATGTATTAGTTGTAGCAAGTTTATTACAGAATAGGTAGAAATTCAAAAACAGGAAAATATCAAAATCAAAAAAAAAAAAAAATGTTTTTTTTTAGTATAGTAACCAAACGAACAATTAGTTTTAAATTCAGCAATTAGACTTTATTTTTTATTAGTTAGTTATAGTCCTTTTAGATAGACTGGTTAGTTATAGGGATATCAGTAATTTATTTACTGATATCTTTTATGTATTTTTGTATTATTCACTAACTTCGATTATAATAATTAATAAAATGCGTCACTAACTTTAAAAAAAAAATTATGGGTATATTATACTTTTGCCATACTTTTGCCATATACCTTGACAACACTGACACCATACATACTTGTTACACTCGCCATTTATTAATTTATCAATTTCTTTCCTATAGGGTATTTGTTAATTTGTCGTAGTATTAATCAATATACGAGGTTTGCATGTTACAAATTGTGCTTACGATTGTATCTTCCTAACCAACGTTCATCTTAATCTTTTTGAGGTATATTGTTTTTCTTTAATTGATTTAATTTCGATGAGAAAATTGATCGATCCATGCATGCTTAAAGTTCAAAATCGATACTTTAATTAGCAATGTAAATAAAAAAAAAGATTGTAATAATTTGACTATAATAAACACACAAGTAATGCTTCGAAAGTTTACCTTCACAAATGAATCATTATTGCATTAAGGTTGATATAAATTTTGTTTTCGTTTCTTGTTAGGTACTACCGTACTAGTCACTGTTAAAAGGTAGGTACAATTATGTAATATTTACATATCATTTAAACTAACTAAAGAAAAATCATTAATATAAAATGCATTATAAATTATTTAATTATATTATATTTTTATTTCTAATATTTACATAAGAATCTTTATTTAAAATCTAGTATGAGTGCGGCATGGATAATTTTCCAGCTGTTCGTTTGTTCAACATTAAATTTTTATTTGCTCACTTACTTTTGTGTTTAATTAATTAGACAACGGTGACCGTTAAACGTTCGAAGCGTTCACGGTTCTGAAGAGTAATTGTGTTAAACTAACAATTTTGCATTGATTATAATTGTGGTATTAAATCAAATACTGAAATTAAACAATAATTTAATTGTTTATGATAATAAAATAAAATTGTACTAAGAAATCATTGCAATTATTCACCTTTCTTCAAACAGTCTCTCTAATTTTTTTATACTTTGAAGTCTTCAAACGAAAACGATTTAAAAAGAACGTCATTGAGATTGAGTATATATATATTTATTTATCAGTTACTAATTAACTTTGTTTTGAGATAAATCTTCTTGTAAAATAAAGATTAGATTAAATTTACGTAATTCAAAAGTCCAATTTAAAGTTTAACAAAATTAAAAGTTAAAAAAGTAGGTTAACAATATCAAAATTTAAAGTACACACACCTGATCACGTGTGCGTAATTTCACGACATTTTGCGTAGTATCAGGTATGTAAAAATCCTCCGCTCCCGCTTCGAACAACAATAGTAATGTACAAACAATTTTTTTAAGTCAAAATTATAATGAAGCCTAGAAGATGATGAGTATTATAACACTACTATTGAAGTTGGGATCCCATTGGATGATTTTCATTATTATTTCATTCACTACATTTTTTATTAAATGATCGTATAAATGGCGTATAATTTCGTTAATTGCCATACGTACTGTATATAAAAACAGTCGATATACTAGATAGTAGATTCTGTAGTTCAATATTTGTTTCATATGTAAATTTAATTTATTTTTTCTATCTGAACTTTTCGATCAAGATGTATAGGACACCAAGTAATTGAGATTTCAACTATAAAAATTCTGCAAAGCGTTGTTTTGAATCTATAAATTAGTATACTAAGAAAGAATATTCATTGCTTAAAAAATAATTTTCTTTAATAAAAAGCCTATAACTAAAATACTACTTGTGAATAAATAACTTTTATTACTATAATTAATACTAGCATAACGCCAAGGGTTCCTCCATAAAATTGGAATAATAGTTTCACACCAAAGTTTATTCACCATTAGACATGAAAATAAGGATCTTGAATCATCTTGTAATATTTCAAATATTAGGGAAAGAACATCTTTATTGAGTTTGGACATACTTTTATCAAAAAAAAAAAAAATAATTTTTATTATTTGATATAATTTTTCACAATGTCAAAAAATTTAGTTGGTGAGAAAGTTTATTTATATACACACCGGCAAAATTCGCCAAATTAGGAGTAATATTCTGTATGACCATAGTGATGATAATGATGATCAAATAATTGTTTTCACGACAACATATATGGTTACGCCAAAAACCTTGTGTACATTAGCCAACGATAACGAATTGTCGGGTGATGATGAAATATTTATTTTACATTGTTTAGCAGTTATGTAATATATTTTATTTGCACGAGATTTATATTGTATAATTGCATTTTAACAAAACTAATAACGGAGTCCACTTTGACTAGTTATGGTCTACTATATAATCTGATTACCACTCTATAATCTAAATATCACTACATAATTTGATTACCACTCTATAGGTGATGGTTCGTTTCATACGTTTGTTTTTGGGAGATGAATCATCACTTGGAGAAGGGTCCACTTGATGAACCATCTTGACATTTGAGGGCGTCGAAGATTCGGGTATTGAGTCAAATTCGTACCTGTATTGTAGTTGCGAATACAGTTAGCCTCTCTAAAATCACACCCTTCGGGACCGCTTAATGATGTGACTATGTGCGGGTGTGCTTATATTCATATAGTCACACATTTACAAGAATTTTGAGTGATGTGATTATATATAAATTTTTAATGTTCAAAGAAATATATATATTTAATCTTAAAAAAATTTAATTTTTTTTTAAAAAAAACTTAAAAACCATTTATTCCACCTATCGATCACAAAAAATGTATTTGCATTTTGCGTAACGAAACTCTTTTATTACTATTATATTATGATTATATTATATTGCAACGATATTAATTACTAAAATAAACGATTTTATACTCATGTTCTAAAAAAACATATAGAGTGTTTTGTTTTTTCGAAATTATCTCTTTAATTCTAGCAATTCTCAAATACGGTATTTTTTCAAATACGTAAATTATCAACGTTAAATTCTCGTTGCTCAAAATAATTAATAAATATTTTTAATGCATCAACTCCTTGTTTTTCTGATACTAACAGTACGTCTTCATCTGAACTATCATAATCACTTTCGTCTTCATTCTGCAACAAATTAATGATTTGTTCATCATTGAGTTGTTCTACAGTCGGAATATCTTGACAAAGTATTCAGAGATATTCTCGTAATTCATCAACTTCTGGCAAACAACCAATATTAATTCCATCTAATTCATCTGATTCATTATCTATTTCAAAATCTTGCATATTGATATTATCAACAAGAAAATCGGAAGCTGGGTAGTGTTTCGATCCGGGCAGAAACCGTCATCCGGATAAATTAAAAAAATATCCGGTTTCTATCCGGATTATCTGACTCAGATAAAAATCTGGATATATCCGGATAGAAACCGAAACCCAGATAAATTATCAAAAATTTTTTTTACTATAGATCATTTTTAATAAATAAAATTCGTGGCATTCATTTAATTTAATATATGGCATTTAATTAATTTAATATGTAACGTTTATTTAACTAATTTCATGGCATTTATTTAATTAAATTCATGGCAATTATTTAATTCAATATGTGGCATTATTTAATTAAATTCATGATTTATTTGATTAAATTTGTGGCTTTAATTTGAACTAAATTCGTGGCATTTATTAAATTTATGACAATTAAATTTCACGGGATTCTTGTAATAATTTATTAATCAATTTATAGCTTTATCTTTTTATTTATTAAATTTAAATTACAGTTAATCTAGTCCTAAGCCCTAACCAAAATGAATAAATACTACATAATATTTACTATATTATATACTGTAAATAAATGCTAAACTATAAATTTAATAATAATTGCCGCGAATTTAAAATATTATATTCAAATTATGCGACAAATCTGTGGTATAATTTAAAATTTTTCCTTGTAGTTAATGAATAATTAAAAATAATAAAAAAATATATTAATATATCTTTAAAGTAAAATCTAGCCTTTATATGATATGAATTTACAAAATTGAATCATAGTATTTAACTTATTTAAAAATATATGAAAAATTTTTTAAAAAAAAATTTTTTTTTATCTGGATTCTGGGTCAATCTTAACATTTTTTATCCGGATATTTATCCAGGTAAAAACCGTAATTATCCGGATACCTAAAAATAAATTTATCCAGGTTTATCCGGTTGAATCCGGAAATGGATCGAAACACTAAAGCTGGGAATACCTGAATGGTTGCTGGAGTATCATTTTCCCATGCTTCAGCTATATAGTCAATAGCTTCTGAAACATTTATTAAATTTTGATTATAATAATTTTAATAGTTTTATACTTAGAAATAAATTAAATGATCAAGTAAAATAAAATTTATAAAAGTAATTAAAAAATTTTATATTTACTTTTTCGATCTATCCCATTAACAAATGGTTGAATCAGATGCTTATAAAATTCTCGCTTATACTTGGATTTAAAACCGTGGATAATTCCAGCATCCATTTGCTGAAGGTGGGCGGTCGTGTTTGGAGGAAGATAAATAAGCTCAATATTTAGTAAGTTTAATATTAGGTTTTTTTTGTTGCTTTTTTTTAGATTTCGTTCTATTTTGAGTTGAATGACATTGCAACAGTATCTTCTTCTTCATCTTCATTTAAATCAGTACTATCTTTATCAAACATTTTTGGATTAAAGTAAGATTTCACGTTATCAATAAGAAGTAAAGATTTTCCAATCTATTATACGAAACCAGTTATCAAGATAGTGAAGCCATTCAACGAAAATATCTGACCTTATCCATTCTTTGGAATTGGCACAATAAGTTACAAGAAAAGAAGCCTTGTTGATATTTTAAAACAAGCGTGTTTGATTTCCCAATCACAAGTGGTGAAAATTTATGAGAATCTGTAGAATTACTACATAAATGAATTGAAATGCAGCTCTTATCCTAAATTATAATCAAGATTAAGGTTTGTTGCCATAAGTAACAATTATTATATATTGAATTACGACCTTTAGCAGTTGTAATATTATAAACGTAAGTTGTAAATTGGCTGTAAATACTACGCTATTTGGTTAGCTAAAAGATAGTAATTCTGGTTTACAAAAATTATATTTACTTGACTTTTGGACTTACAACTATTTACAGAGACCAGCTCTAAGATAAACTATTTTTTGATAAGAGATCAATTATTATTTAATATAAATCTATTACTTGTTTTCGTCCAGAAATCTTACTTGAACCAAGAGTATGTTTTGGCTCATCTGAAGAAATAGTTCTGTTTCATCTACATTGTAAATATCTTCATTATATTTAGCTAAAAGAGTGCGTAAACGTAAATATTCTTCCGGAAGAGTCTTGAGTGGAGTACTGTTAACTTTCTCCTGATAGATTAACTTTTTGAAGATCATTATGCACTTTAACCCTATATACCCAGCCATTAGTGCACTTAGGCTGTTCTTCTATATTCAACATTTTAGCAAATTCTTTTCCTTTTGCTACAATATCATATCAGTTAAAGGCATTCTAGCAGCTGTTGCTTGTGAGGTCGGGGTTTGCTACTATATATTCACAAATTTTTTTTTTACTTCAACACTAATGGCAGTTTGAGTACTTTTTGACTTTTCTTTATAGTCTAAACGCATCACAAACTGCGCAAATTACGCATACTACGTATAGACCTTGTAACACTCAATCCCGTGATATACCACGTTGAGTTGTTAACAAAATATTCCTTTATTTAATAATAAAATATATTAATTATATAAAATAATTATAATATCTATATTTAACTCTAAAATTAAAAGAGATTCTGCACCTTCTAAATTGAATTTATCCACTATTTATACTGAATTGTAAATCTATATGATGTTTTCCAAATATATTATTTTCATCTTCTTTTCCCAGATTTCCCATTTTTAGATTTTTCATCTTATTTCTGAATAAGGATTTTCTTATATCATGATTCTTCTTTCCTAATTGAGGTTTTCCTTATTCGTAATTTTATTCTCTTCTTCTTATTTGGAAATATCTCATACTTACATTTTTACTTTATTAATATCTCCTCATGAATAATTTCTATAAAATTAAATCTTAGAATTAAACTGTGTTCATATACGTTTTATCAATACTTAAAATTAAATAAGAAGGCACTTTTTCATCATAAGAAAAAGGCTAAAAGAATCGAAATATAATAATAAAGGTAAAAGGGAACATTAATTCTTTAAATGAAATCTAATCCCATTTATTGATATTTCCTAAGCCTAGGGATGATCATGGTTCAGTGAACCGCGGTTTGAACTGAGTCAACTCGACTCATGGTTCAGTTCGCTCGTACCCTGAACTGAACCGCTGAACCACGGTTCAGTTCAAGTTTACTCAGTTCGAACTGAACTGAACTGAACTGAGAATTTGTATTTAATGATTATGTAATATCACTATCTCTTTAAAGGTAAATCATTAAAATTAATTATTAATTTAACAGCAATTAATATTTAAAAATTTTTACATTTATATATACAAAATTATAAATTTTCACATTTGTATACAAAATTAAAATTCTTGCTAATAAAAATAAAGAATTGAAAAATTTATATAATCAGCAAGA
>QZLH01000034.1:179647-190775 GCA_003833135.1 Oehlia diaphana
TATACTTGCCGCCCAAATAAATGGGATGGGAGTCCCATCCCATCCCATCCCATTCCATCCCAAATCCCAAATCCCATTCCCATTCCAATCCCAAATCCCAATCCCAATCCCATCCCAAATCCCAAATCCCATCCCAAATCCCATTTAATATATAAATTTATAATTTCAGCCAAATTTTATAATTCTGGCCCAAATTTCCTTTTTAGGAACTTGAGTAACGTTACACAATCCAAAAAAGGAAATTTTGTTTCTCATTAAAAAACGGGAATTGAGTTACACAATAATCCAAAAAAGGAAATTTTATGTCGATCACTTAATTCCGGCCAAAATTAATAATCACGTGACACCGGCGATGATCGCCCCGGCGATAAAAGCAAATTCCTTTTTTTAACATAAATTTTTTTTAAATATAAAATATAATACTCTTTAAAAAGATTTATTTTTTAATATATTTTATTATTTCTTCATAATTTTTTGTATATTTAATTATTTGTAAGTATTATCCTATTAGGCATTCATATTATCTGTAATTAATCAATTCTTGGATTAGTAAAGATATTATATCTTATACTGTATATGCTAATAATTTAAATTTAAAATTAAAAAATTAGAAAATTGAATCCTTTTTTGTTGAATACCAAGCCATTTTTAATTAAATACTAAGCATTTTTTTTGTTAAATTTAAAGCCATTTTGTTAAATCCTAAGCTTTCATTTTTGTAAAACACTAAGCCACTTTTGTTAAATGCTAACATTTTTTGTTAAATACAAAGCTTTTTTGTTAAACACTAAGCCTCTTTGTTAAATACTAACATTTTTTTGTTAATTATTAAGTTATTTTTATTAATTTTAAGCCCTTTTTTGTAGTACCAAGCCACTTTCTGTTAAATATTCAGTTCTTATATTAATCAAAGTAAAATAAATTAGCTAAAAATAAAATTCTAATTAATATAAATATCTGTTACTAATCATTACAAATCAGTATTTTTCTGATTTATAGTTACTGTTATTTATAATTAATTGCAGATAATGATGCCAATTAAAATTCTAATTTATAGCTAATTTTAAATTAATTCTAATATGATTTTGTTTACATTAATTAATGGGCTTTTTTGTTTAATATAATTTGGCTTAGTTCCAATAATTTGGCTTAGTTCTAATGATTTGGCTTAGTTCTAATGATTTGGCTTAGTTCCAATGATTTGGCTTAGTTTCAATAATTTGGTTTAAATCTTTGCTACTAATAAAATAAATATAAATATAGCCAACTAAAAATGCAAGGCATCCATTTTTTGTTAAAAAAAAAATAAATACAAATTTTCTTTTTAACAATTATCTGTTATAAAAATTTTTTAAAATGGTATGCTAATATATTTGTATTTGTATATTTTATATAGGTACTAATTAAATGTTTAATGCTATATTTAATAGGCTGAAAGTAGTACTTTAGATAATACAAGTTTTATTTTAAATGATAATTTAGATTATTCAAATATTGATATAGATGATGCAAGTACTATTTTAGATGATGCTGATTTAACTCAAAAAAAGACAGGCAAAAAAAAGGATAAAGTGTGGAATTATTTTCATGTTGTGGATATTCCAAATAATCCTCATAAGGGTGCGATATGTAAATTTTGTTCACAGTCTTGGAAACGTGGAAAGCCAATTGAAATGAAATCACATTTAGCTCTAAGATGTCCTAAGGTTACATATGACATTAAAATGGAATATTTGCATGCAATATCAAATGAAGATATTCCTAAAAAATCTACTGATGACAATAGGAAAAATAATAGTAATGAAATTGATATTGTTAAAGTTAATAAAACTTTAATACGCTTTTTTGTATGTTGTGGAATACCTTTTTCTGTTGTAGATTCTCCTTTTTTTCAAGATTTTGTAAAAAGCTTATGCTTTAATTATGAATTGCCAAGTAGAACAACTTTATCAACTACTTATTTGAATGAAGAAGCAGCTAATATATTATTAAAAATTGAAGGAGAATTGCATCAATCAAAAAATTTAACTTTAGGTTAGAATTTTTTAATTTTATTATTGTATATTTATTAAAATATTAAAATAATTTTTATTATTAGGAATTGATTCATGGACCAGTCCACTTGGACAAAGTATTTATGCATTTGTAATTATAACTCCTACTCGACGCCAATATATATATTCAATTGATGATTTTTCATCTCAGCGTCATACAGCTGAATTTAATGAAGAGCAAATGCTTAAAGTTATTGAAGATGTGGGTAAAGACAAATTTATAGCAATTGTTTCAGATGCAGAAGCTGCAATGCAATCAGCTAAAAGAAGAGTAATAAATAAGCATCCACATATAATGACAGTTAGATGTATAGCTCACCATATTAATCTAGTAACTAAAGATATAATTTCAATTGAATGGGCGAAAAAAACATTACAAAAGTGTCAAATAATTGTTTCATTTTTTCATAATGTACATCGAGCTGGAGCTGCATTACATAATGAAATTAAAAATTCTTTTTCTAAAGGCAATTTAAAATCTTCAGTTAAAACACGTTGGAGCACAGCATGGGATGTTTGTGACTCAATTTTATGTTTAGAAAATAGCATTAAATATGTAAGTATATTTTAAATTTATTTGATATTTGCTTTTTATATATATATGCTAATATACTTATATTTAATAAAGATTCTAAATGAACAGCCTGAAATATTTGTTAATGCTATTAAAACCAAAACTATCATTCAAAATCGACAGTTTTGGTGTGATGTAGAACAATTAAAATTAATCTTAAACCCTGCAAAAAATGCTATAAAATCCCTTGAACTGAATACAACTACATTAGCTGATTGTTTTATTGCATTACTTAAAATGGCACAAGCAATATCAACAATTTCTTTTCAAAATCTTAATTTCAAACAAAAGTGTATTGCTATTTTTAATAAAAGATGGAAGGAATTTGATATTAATATTTATATGCTTGCATTTTTTCTTCATCCAAAATATCGAGGTAAGAATATTAATAATATTACTTAATAATTTAAAATTTTATATTTCTAATAATTTATAATATAAATTTTTAGCATATTGTTTTCAGCAAAATATTTTTAAAAGTATTGTAATGAGAGAAGCAGTTAATATTTGGAAAAATCAGTGTGGTGGTGGGGTAGAAAGTTCTAATCGTTTACTTACACAACTTGGTTTATATAGAAATGAAGATGACCCTTTTGATGATCCATATGTAGAAGGTATTAGCACTCCTATAAATTGGTGGACATCAGTAGAATTAAAAAAAGGAGAAGATCCTATTAAAAAACTTGCATTAAGAATGCATGGAATCATGCCTCATAATGCAGATTGTGAAAGAGTTTTTTCTATATTAGGATGGTTTCTTAGTAAACGACGTACCAAGTAAGTAAATTTAAATATGCAAATATTAATTTTTGGTTATTTTTATTTAATATTTTACTTTTATAATAGAATTGACATAAAACGGCTTCAAGCAATGGCACAAATGCATTCATATCTTATAATGAATGCAAAATCAGAACTAAAATTTATAAATGATGAAATAACTTTGGAAGAGCTTGATGAAACATTAAATGAGGTTGCATCATCAATAAATAATGGAATTGACTTATTTGATGACAATAACTTTGAAGTTAATTTTGAAAATATTAATGAAATTGAAGAAACTGTAGATTTAGAAGGAATAAATAATCAAGAACTAGAAGTTATAAATTTTATTGATTTATCAACAAGTTTATTAAATAATAAAAATAAAGAGAATGAAAAAGATGATGAAGTAAGTATAATGAATCATGGAGACTTAAACTTTGATGTTGATGAATTAATAAATAAGTTTGATGAAATCAATTAATTAGTAATATTCTATTTTTATTATTTATTATTTTATTATTTTAGATAAATTTTTTATTATTTAATAGATAGACTAAATAAAGTTTTAAAATATTTTATATTTTTTATTTTTGTTACAAAAAGTTTATAATTTTGTAATACTATTTATAATAAAAAGGTAATGTAACATTAAAAAATTAATTCCAAATATTTCTTATTTAATTTACAATATTATATAATAAAAATACATTTTTTATGATAACTCAGTAAGCTAAAAGTGTGATATTACAGGACCCCAGATATCTATCATAGAACTCATAACCTCATAACTGACTTTTTTCACCTAATTTTGTGCTTTTTTTGCAATTATCTCAGCATCTAATGATCCGATTTGGACGAACTATTTGATTTTTGTAGAGCTTAATATTAGCTACATATTAAAAAAAAGTTTGTCAAGATTGGATCACTGGATACTGAGATAATCGCAAAAAACTAATGATATAAATTTTTATCAAAATCCAATTCGGTAGCTGTAATTCTGGCCGGAATTATATGATCGGCGTAAAAATTTCCTTTTTTGGAATGCTTGTGAAACCAAATCTCCCATTTTTTGTGGGAAGAAAATTTTCCTTTTTTGGAATTTTGTGTAACGTCACGTGATAATTGACCAATGGGAGTAAGGTTACACAACGTACACGTATAAGATTAATGGGATATGGGATGGGATATGGGATATGGGATTGGAATGGGATTGGGATTTGGGATTGGAATGGGATTATGACAAATGGGATGGGATAAATGGGATATGGGATGGGATATGGGTGGGATGGGATATGGGATTCTCCCAATCCCATTTATATGGGCGGCAAGTATAACCGGAAATACTTTTACATCTTCATTTATTTTTCTATGATCCGAAACTCTTACAGTCTAGTGTTGGTACTGTGTCAGTATGTCAACTAAAGAATGTGGCCTATAAATACAAAGTGGCTGTGTATGGGTTACCTCTGTCGATGACATGAGACAATTCATTGTTTCATCTTTATTTCTTCAAAACTCTACAAGAGAAATTCTCCGTTCTTAAATGACTCCTCATATACAGTTTGTTTATTATCTTGCATCTATAACAAATCATAATTTACAGGTTAATGAATAAGAGGCGTAGTTGAAGGGTAAGATGTTTAAGGAAAATCGATTCTGTTATTGATAACTTTTGTTAATTACTGTAATCGTTTCTAGAGTAGCTATTTTTCATCACATAATACACAAAATGGGTAATCAACTAAGGTGTAACCGTATGATAGTAGCTGTAGATCAGTTGGTGAATAAGAGAAAATGAAAATACGTGATGGAGATTTGGTAGACGCATGACTACACTGAATACATCCAAATATAAATGCTCGTATCGAGTGTCAAGTAGTATATGTTTTAGATAAATGGAATACGAATACCTTTAAAAATCTCAGAACTGCCAGGAACGAAGGTTATTATACTAATCACAATAAGCAGTGAGCATGGGTAGAGTACAATGAACGATGTGGCTGAAGTTGAATGTGGCAGTTACGTTATTAAGAATTGAATGGAAACAAAAAATGTCACCAAGATGTTTAAGTGTCTTGCTTTTTTTTACCAAATGATTCTCACTATTAGGTTTCGCACTAGTTAGATGACGAGACGATTATATAGCACACTTCGCTTACCTTAGACGTAGTGCATTGTATCTCTGTTAATAACGAATATCACTTGCAATTGAAATGATGGTTTTGTGGTGTTGCCGAGTTATTTTTCTCTACTATCAATCATGAATAATGATGCACATGAGCTGGAATTTTCATTATGTGAACGTTCCAGTAGATTTCAAAATATCATGGTCATTTACTTTTTAATAGCACGTGAAAGTTTAATGCAAATACGCAATAATGAGTAATGGGCCTTCGATATAAAATGCATGTTGTGTTTCCGGTAACTATAAGACTAAAAAAGTTATGAGAATTACTCACCCGCAGCTATCTCTAGTCCAGGTATGGACCTTCCAAACTAGAAACGTAGATTCTACGTAGTACCCTCTGGGTAGACTTCCTTTCGAATTAGTCCGTAGGACCTTCGAAGAAGTAAAACATTTTGTTTTATGGGAAGTGAATTACTGCTACTCCCAGAGGGTGAATCATATGATTGTACGATATACTTGAGAGGATCTTGATGAAAGTCACGTGATTTCGCACATGACATCCACCAGAAATCCGGTAGATGTCACATGTCATGCTATAATCTTTTGAAGAAAATTCTTTGGACGAAATGTAACGCTAATAGCATTCTCGTCCTTGTAGTAACACAATGCTACGTAAACTTTATCAGTTATTCACACATCTTCGAATAACGTTTAACAATAAGGGGTATATGCCGCAGGTCCCTTTCAAATGAGTTTGTGTTATCGTTGTAATCCTCATAGTTCTATTAAAATCTCGTCTTTGTGATCCTGTCACGAGCCTATCGCAAGTAGTTAGGAGGAAGTTTGCCATTCAACCACAATTACTATCACTTGAGTAGTACGAAGATACCTGATAATGATACAATCAGAATAGAACCATATGTGTTTTATTGAACATTACCGTACATGCGCCTTAATACAGTGGATCCATTTTTTCATCTACTATCTACTGCCATTACAAATACATTTTACAGCACAGTGATTGTACACGAAATATAAGGCGAATGTATTAACAACGGCCTTGTATATTCATTATAAAACATTAAGGCCAGACTAGAATGAGGAGACTGTGGAAATCCAATAAATGTATGTAATACAGCTGGATTAGAGATTTTGATAGTGAATTAGCGGAAAGACAGGGAAATAGGAGTCGTCCAGAGATGAGGACTATACAGTATAACATAATGCGAATACGGGACTATCACTCAATTCGCTGAATCGTTACAAGCGTTGAAGACAGTAGAAGGTTACGTGTTATTACTTAGAAAAAATGAATTCCGTGGTTACTGCTGTGTTTTGGCAAGCTTTGTTTTTCACAGTCTCTGACTGATCATACTGTCAGTACGTCTGAAAATGACGAATTCTGAACTTGTTTCGTTCGCAGATAACTCAGATTTTCCCTAGCATCACTATCACGATTACGTGAAAGTGAAAAATATTCATCACAGGCATCACGCCCACTGCGTTTCCACTTTTTATATTTATCTGAGGGACTTAGTTTTTTTGAGTGGGCAAAATCTTATTCGTCACTCCTTCATTTCGCTGAATGGTAAACTACTTTCACATTAGGAACTCATTTCTTGTTATGCTCATTACGGTACTTGCTTACATAAATATATGTCCTTTAACATACAGGTATTGTTACTGTTAACAATTAGCGATGACAAATAGAATGTTACTTCCTACTATCTTCATATTCCGTGATCATTATGTTATGCTGCGTACTACCCTACAGAAACAACTTCTCTATTATCGCTATTACGAATAGTGTGAAAAAAGAAAAGGACAAGAATTCACAGGAATGCGCAGCTTGATTACATCATTTTGCAATTCGAAAGAGTACGAGACAAATAGTTACCAACTCGTGAATCCACCTAAAGGGCGAACTTATCCTTCTCTGTTTCAATGAAGCATTGGGAATATATAGACCCAATTTTTCTACACTTTGTTTGCAACACCCTTCAGGCATCATTACTATTCTCATTTGGATCATAGCTAACAAAATTTGGGCATGAACTGATGATGTGTGACAGCGGTTGTAACATTCATCAATGATCAACTGTATCTTAATACAAAAAATAGAAAAAAGGATAAAGCTAGTTTTGTTCTATTTAATCCCGAAGGAATTCGCCTAATAGTTGATATGTAGTTGTAATGCAAGTAATTGCTGAGATGATTGAACGTTATATGTGATGAGAGATGCGATATATTTCCACTGTTCGGAAATGTGTGACTTTCACGTGACACTGAAACTATACGATGATGGCAACACATTTATCGAATCAACGGGACCACATAAAAAAGCAGAAGAACTACCCTTTGAGTACTACGTAGATTACGTAACGATAAATTAGCTGTGTTCAGAGATAGAAATTGAACTATTGTTATAAGAGAAGAGAGATTGTATGATAGAAAGCTTTTCAACATTGACATGCCCAGCTCGCCAATAAATTCTGTTATTTTCTAGGCAAAACCTGCGAAGTAATTTGGAGACATAATGAATATTGTACCATGAAATGCATTTTTGATGGCGATGTCTGCATATGTTTTATTACGTTATAATCACAGTGAAACTATAGGATTCACCATATTGAAGCAATAAATACACCTGATCATGAATGTGTGTCCATGGGAGTAATCAGGAGAAGCGCCATTATACGCATCTGTTGATACGATATTTTTTCTAGAGGAAAGCTTGAAAGCTCAGATATTTGTTACGAACATTAAAATTTCCATACAGCTATTGTCCATGCTATTCTCCAGTTATATTACTCACCGTAGTTGATATCTAACCAATTTTGCAAGCGATGCCCTATCTATTCCGTGGTCGACATTAGGGAATACAATTCACATCCCAATGGTGCTGTTTTTCTACTCTGCGGCCAATATCTGTGTTCCCTTATTTATACTAGCAGTAGATGTCTGCTGCTCACCCTTATTAACTGTTATACACAAAACATGCAACTTCCTTGAATTGCTTTTGCTTAAATAAATGATGTGACATTGTGATTACTATTCAAGTGAAACAAATTTGTTCATCTGAGTCTGGAAGAGTTCGTTTATGTTTCTTCTACTTTTCAGTCTCTGGAACTATGTGACCATAGGCAGCGAACGTATAATACACTAATACCGGAAATGTATTCGAAGTAATGGTATTCTGAAGCTGGGCTATCCCCCCTTTTCTTCAGAAGTGGGCGATGATTTATTTACATGTGTCTTGTTGGTTAATCATCTACTACAAATTGTAATTTGCGTGTCAATATGTGCTTTGTCCAGGCTATGCTCGTATGTGACAGTTCCACTAGGTCTTACCCACTAAGTGAAAAATTCCCTGAAGAGCTTAGCATATATGAATTTCGAACAAAGTGAGAAGCTTTAGCCTATTCCATAGATTTACAGGAGAGCTAATGTGTACAATAACAGAATTCCTAGAGGGTATTCCTTTGGAATATACTGTATATCTATCTGTACTAACTGATATATATTAATGGTAACAGAATATATGCACTTATCGTTATCCTAGTCCACTGATTACTATACCCTCCTTCTCTTGTAGTACACAATAAACAACTCCTGCCATTGACTTCTGTTGATTCGTTTCTACCTAGTGGTATTCGCAGTCAATATCATGAGAAACTAGTAAAAGAAACAGCAGGCATGTGCAATGGTATAACTTACTACGGTCTCATAGTAATTTGCTCAACAGGGTAGAAATACTTTCTAGTAGAATGAAAAGATAGATGACAGAGCATCTGGGTCATTCTATTGTTACTTGGGAATTACCTGGAGAATATTGCAAAGCAATGTGTAATAATTATCAGTTCCAGAGTGCAGTCATGTCCACTAATTTATTCCCACGTCATCATGTCAGCTGTCGATTCCTGCCATTGTAGAACACAGACATTGTTATTTTTTGGTCATGAACTTTCTAATGAGAACAAGCCAAATTATCTGGAATGAGTAATAATGAGGTTGAAGAATTAAAAACACTAGTGTGCATTTCACGAAAGAAACTGAATACGTCCTTCTGCAATTGTGAAGAACATCAATAAATCCATTGACTGCAATGAACGCATTGTACTATGATAGTGGTATCACATACAAGAAAATTGGTAATCCATAGTAGCATTTTCCTATTCGAGAAAAATACCTACAGATACTCAAAGCGTACGTTTTACATACCAAGTATGATCAGTAAACCGTAATAACAGTAAACTTCGTTACAACACGTTTCATGCAAATAAGTTAACTGGCAAAGTTTTGTTGGGATTAATGCTTCTGCATACTAACTGTCTTGTTCATTTAAGTCAATACTAGATGTGATATAGACATTACGAATCATTTATTCTGAATAAAAATGAATACCCGTTACAATTCGCTACTATGTGCTACAAATAATTTAGTCATGAGTACAAACAAAGCAACATAGTACTGCACAACTACATGTCTCGCAATGCATCTAAAATCTGAGCTTCACGAACCTAGAGAAAGACTACTAGCATGGTTGAACTGTAAGAGTCAGGCAGAACATCATAGGATTCTTCTGAAAAGAACTTGCGGGTATTTTCTGAGGAACTATTTTTTGAGAAACAATTTATCGTTACTGTAGATTATTACACTTCTGTAAAGCGTGAGTGTACGAACATTCCCAAAAGTCTAAGAAGTACAGTTCAGTGTGACCAGCGAAAACACTAATCTACTTCATGCCTCTGGGTAGAAAAGGACCGCTAAGTGAAATGGAAACGAACTTTGTGCCAATATTCCCGTAAATAAAACTCATAGTCGCTTATGAGATAAAGTACTAAGTACTCACATCCTCCTAGTGTCCTAAACACTACAATTATAAGCTATATACTGTATTTGCAAAAGTATATTAAAATGTCTCGTGGAGTACGGTTTATAACAAAGAGTGATCACATATCATATATACCAGTTTCTTATAAGACAAAAACAGGAACAATATTTTCGAAACAAACCCTTCCAGATATTTTCGTCACCCACTTACTTACTTTTTGTGTTCTTCAAGATATAGCAAGACCATCATAAATTATATCCAAGTGTTCCTTATAACAATGTAACGGCTGCATGAATTTATGAGGACAATAATTAGCTGACCGCAATCTATCATCCGATTTAGTAGCACAGAATACGACCCGTGCTAGTTTGGTAACTTTAAATATCCAGAAGAAACAACAGTCATACACATGACTCTATCTAAGGTTGCTTGCCAAAACTAGGGAGTTTCGGTATGCCGAAACTGCCGAAACTGCCGAAACTAGGTTTTGGTAAGCAACTGAAAATGCCGAAATGCCGAAACTGCCAAAACTGCCAAAATGCTGAAACTTTTCAGCATTTCAGCATAGTTTCGGCACAATGCATATTAATATTTAATTATAATTTTGGCATTGTTTCACTTTTCTAATAGCATAATGTAAGTCACCACATGATCACAACCAATCATATTTGAACACAACTACAATTTTAACGATAATCTTATAATCTGCAAAGGTTACTTTCGTTTTTTTTTACTTTTTTATTCATATTACCATTACCCAAGCTTTTGAATCC
>QZLH01000034.1:197085-207349 GCA_003833135.1 Oehlia diaphana
TTTTTTTAACGGGTGGGTATCGCCCAAAAAGGAAATGATCTGCATATCCGTGATCGACATCACGTGATCGGATGAAATGACGGATTGAACGGATGACCGGAGCCTACCTCTAACCCAAAAAGAGTATCTGAGGGCACACTCTGTTGGTTTCTTGGCAAGGCGCCTTTGCCAAGAAACTGTCACAATATGACCAATTCTAACTGAAAGTGACCAGTATATCAGTTACAGAATCGACATATCATGACTTTTTGGTGATAAATATATAACTAATAAGTGTATAACTATAAGCGTATCACTAAAAATGTTCAACTAAATGTATGACTAAAAATGTTCAACTAAATATATGACTAAAAATGTATAACTAAAATATAAAACTAAACTTACCTACTAGTCCCGTAATTTAGATGTTCTTGAAATTGTCCGATCCTTACAGTGATAACTAGGCAAAATATACCCATCTACCTCGACCAGTTAGACTGCCTTGAGTTCCTCAAGTCTGATGTGGTAAGTCCCATCTTTGAGAGACCAGACAAAACGTCTATAACAAGAAACATTAAATACACGAGAAGAAATCAGTTCCAAATGGAACATATTGCGCAACTTGATTTCATATTAAGGATTTTTCTTTATTCAATTGCGTTATAATTTTTTTACCGTGGTGAATTATGTTTTAGGTACCAAAAACTAGATATAGAAAGTATAAAAAGACTAACACTTTACTTCTAAGAATTCGCTCAAAAGAGTAAAATGCTTTTCACAATCTATGTATCTGGTAATTGCAAACAGAAAAGCCATCGAGATAGATAACAGGATAAAGTGTACCAATAGTGATTGCATTAGTTTCTAAAACTTAGTTCTGTATCCGGATATCTCAATTACTGGTTTACGGTAACCATTCGTAACAGATGCACAGGGGGCGTGTCACAATGTATATCTGTGTGAAACTATCACCTGATTAAACAACGTATCAACTAAAAGATGAATAATGCTCCGTGATAAAGTTCACGTACCCTCAAAAAAGTGCCACAACACATACAATTCTTCATGTATGAGAATACTTTAGGCTTAGCACCACAGACAAATTCCTTGGTATTATTTCTAACAACAGAGCAAAAAAAGTAATGAGACATGTAAATTCAACTACTTCCTGTCGTTAAAAGTTTTGGAGAAATGGTGAATAACAAAAGTAGAAAGAGAAAACAAATAACTATTATGGTCACACTATATAACTTATAAGTAACAGCTACGTAGTTTTTTTTGCAAAAAAGCCTGACAGATAACTTCATGAAACTGTCCTTCAGAAAGGAATAGGTTCATAACTACAGATAGCGATTAGTTATATATAAAAACTCTTGGAAGGATAGCTTCGCAATGTTATTTTTAGGATATGCGGCTAGTTTTTATGCAACATTGTACTTAGTGGTATGGACCCTCAGATGTGTTATGGAGTTCATTTCAAAAAATTTTACAAATGAGATACACATGAACGTAATACGACTACAGAATGTAAAAATGAACGCATTTTCTGCAGTGTTGCTGCAGGTAACACGCCCACCCATTTACTTTTATATCATAATATCACTATTATAACCTACTTATTCCTATCTACACATTCCTGTCTATATATACTTATACATATTCCTGTGAATTATCATAATAAAATGAATATACCTGAAACGGACATGAAATTGGTAGTTATTTTTGTTATTATTCAGTGAACTACTATTTCGGTTGCTGATTAAATTAAGATAGTAGTGTAATTGAGTACGATGCAACCCATAACAATGTAAATAAATCATTTGCTATTTTTGTCTGGAGTCCCTTATCAATCTTAGGTAACGTTTGTTATTCCACAAACTCTTATCCAAGAGCCTTCTGAAAATTCAAAATTAATGGTAAACTGCTAAAGCCCAATGTTCTATGAAATCATGCTAAGACTGTAAAAAAAATACAATTACGGAACTGTATATAACGAAAAACTGTTAATAAAATGCAACTTATAAGGGAGAAATTGGTGAAGACGAAGTGACAACCTAGTAACAAATACCTGTTGTGATAGTACCATGAAGCCATGAGGTAATCGAAATCACTATCATTCTGTTTTTATCGTTTCAAACGAGATCCAAGGTACTTAATAATCTAACAAAGCCTTCACATATTGATCAATCCATTTTGTATTCCCGGAACAAATACTGCGTGATTATAAATAATTGATGAAATGGATAGGTGGTTGTGGAGTAACAAGCGAATCCCACCCTTTCAACGAATGTAATTTCATTTACTGTAGTACCATACATTATTTGGGCAAAGCACACAGGATATTCTGAAAGAACTCTAGCTGAGCTAGTTACTGAATATGGTTTGGTGAAAAAAACATGATCAACATGTATATAATGAAATTAGTCTGCTTTGTTATTTATGTATACCCACGTATTATAAATAAAGCATTAACATTTAAAATGTTGCCAATAGTTTTTCACATGTCAATTATTTTTTAATTCGTAGATAAAAGATTATTTGGCAAATAATGTAGCTTACATAAATGTATGTACCTCACATAACAAAAAAAATAAATGATACGGGATCCCATTAATGTCTCGCATAAACATAAACCATCACTTAATCTATCCCCAAAAAACTATATTTTACTATGCCACGTGATCATATTGTTTTGAGACCATGACCTGTGGGTCATGGTGTCGCTTTTTGTTAATTATCCTGCTAGCGTCTTAGTACTAGTTTTTTATTGACTACAGAATGCGAGAAGTATACAATTAATAAACTACATTGCTCAATGAAGTAACACCCCCCCATTTACATGTATCTTTTGCTCGCAAATGCAATTACTAATAAACCTAGACGCATTGTAATACCTTATAAGCCGCAGTGATATAGTGTGACAAATCTGTTAAATTCACGTGACTTGAATTCGATAAATTATAGTACTGTGGCTAATACATAATTTCTGTAATGTTGCCCAGACACTTGTAACTACTGTATAACTTCAAAATTAAGGAATATAATTGTTGTCACACTGCACGTCACAGTCATCACACTGCACGTAAAATATCTTGCTTATTTCGGGAATGAATATCTTAATACTGATGTCAAAAGTGATGTCATTGCACACCCTAATTCGAAATGACAGGAATTATTCCTATTCTGGTAACTAGATGCATTCCTTTTTAGTAAAACAGGAACCAAGGTTAATAAGTTCTCCGTTAGAATTTTTCTAAATATGGCAATGATATCATGTAAATCAAGACCAGGAAAAATATAAAACATAATCCTTCGCATACTATTTGTATTTTGCAATAGAAGCAGCTTCACATTTTTTATGTTACCATGACTACGAAATAGAAAATACTGAAGTGAAATAGAGTTCATAGTGAATATGGAAAAAGTTGTACTCAATGCAGACAGTAAAGGCTCGAGATTAGTTACATGCAAATAGCTGGAGGTAATTATTTTAAAGGACTTTGCTTTTTCAAACATGAACATAGTAATTTATTCTTTCTATTACAACACCTCAATATTCTCTATAAATTATACCTTGGTCTATCACGATCATAATGGGTACTGAAAGAACAGTGTAAGAAAAATGATCACATCATAATTTAATCTAAGTGTGTTCCATACATGTATCTTTTTTAATCGAAAGAATTTTTGTCTCCAGAAATAAAAAATAATCAACTTTACTGTTTTGATACACAAAAATATTATAGTGAGTCCGTATGGCATATCATGGGTTCGTGATTAAGAAACACCAACACGTATACTAGGCGAAAGTTATTTTATTTTCTCTTGCCAACTTTAACCGGAATATTGTCCTCGCCCAAGACAGAAAAATGTGACTACTTGTGAATGAATAATTTAAACCATTTCTTCAGTGTTATCTCCAAGAATATATTTGGACACAATATTTCCAATATTTGTATTCCGAATAACTATTATGGACTAAAAATATTAGAATTTGTGGGATTTACGAGAAATATAATAGTGTGCCATTGGAGGAATGGAATCTCTTATTTGTGAATTTCCATTAGGTGCTCTTCGAATACTATTTAAATACTATAAGTTTTTATTTTCGTTCTTCCTATGCTTAAAATATTACGTTAATCGATTGCATGTAACTAGAAAGGGTGATAACCAATTGAGATATTTAGAATACCTGGTGGGCATTCCCTTGGATGTAATTCTATATTTTGAGCGTATTTTATTGCAAATAACATCTTAATCCGTCCATTAAAATATTATCAACGCACGTAATCTGAAGGGTATTCACGAATCAAGAATTAAAGTGAATTTATCCCAGAAATCTGTAAAAAAATGAAAAAGATAGTTTAATTCATGATAGTTTTGAAGTAGAAGAAAATTGGATAAAGAACAAACATGGCCATATGGCACAGTAAGCGATAATGGCCCGAAAAGGTACCAACCTGTGGTAACATTAGTCATGAAATAATCGTGTCGTAGATTAAGAAGAATATCAGATACTTACAAAGAAAGAGAAAACATTTTCGTTCTCAATCGGAGATTTACAAACACTTGAAGGGTATTTTATTATCAACACATCAGATAAGAGGTAGTATAACATTGCAAATGACTACACGTTCATATGAATTAAAAATGAAATTTTATCTTTAGATTAGCTGATAGAAGTGTTTATTCGAATGGAATATAATAAATTATCCAATAGACTGCAGCCAGGCTTCACGGTAGATGGAGTATATCTATCTGAAAGCGTTTTTAAAATCAAGCCATGTGTTAATTGTCGCTTCAATCTGAAACAAAGATTGTTGATCATAAGATGCAATGTGGTCTATATGTGCTGAGTATATGTGCCAGGCACTAGTATTTTTTCTCTTGCTCAAAGAAATGCCAAATACGAAAAATAGCCGCAAATAGAGCTTGAATGGGGTTAAAAAAGGCAATCGTCTGTCGATTCTTAATGATACATAAAAATTAATTTCACGGGCTTTATAGTAATTCCAAGATCTGCACTGCTAGATAACAATTTAAGAGTCGCCCATTACCAAAAGGGATGTAATTTTCCCAACATTATAAGCTTTTTATTAACCGCAGCGATTGACAAAAAATAGGTTATAAACTTGGTAATGCTGGGTTTTAGAATATTCTTGTATTTATTATCAGTTGTATATGTATATATGTCTCATATCAAAATCTTGCATAGGAACTTATTTTAATATCAACAAGTGTGTTTAGGATTATGGAACAGATTGTTCATATTATTGAACAGGCACAGATAGATCTCGAAGGAAAAAATTTGGTTGATAATTTTGCTCTTCGAGCAGTCTCTGACTGATGATTTTTCTGATTATGTTGCTAATAGTAAACTGTCAGATGACGAAAAAGACAAAGCGATTTATGGGTTATTCCAATAAAGAGATATCCAAAATCTAATATGGTATAAAAGAAAGTATTATGACTGTCCTGCTTGAAATTATAAAGGCTGAACAAAAATTACTTGTGAAAGATGTATAAGAGAATATCTAGAAAAACAGTTCGACAAATGGACATCTGGCGATAAGGAGCTTGATAAAAAAATTCAAGAAGTACAGAGAGAAGTTCCTTACCCTTTATTGTTGGTGGAATAGATTCCAATTGAAGAATTGATGAATATTGAACCATTGGATAGTGGCGCATGTTCCGAAATTCTCTCTGCTACCTGGACAAAAGGGTTAACCTATGATTTTAGAGATAATCAGTTTGCTCGTAAAAAGGATATAGAAGTGAGTCTTAAAAAACTTCCAAAGAACATTGGCTACAAAGAGGTATAGCCAAAAAATTTCAGAGCATTCTTATTGTGTTTTTCAGTGTTACTGAGTTGGGCGTTGCCCAGCCAAGGCCAAAATTTATTATTTTTTTGTATTTCAGATCGAAATCAACTTCAAAGCAAAGAGAGCTGGTTTTGGTGTTGTCCCTTGTTATGGTATTACGTGCAACAAAGAAGGATACATGTTAGTTCTGATAAGAATGGACAAAAATATGTCGAATTATCTTGAGGAAAACCATCCACTATCTCGTCAACAGATTGATAATATTTTATGGAGCCTCTCTTCCCGTTTATGTCAACTCCATAAGGCTAATATTATTCATAATGACCTTCACCCTGGAAATTTTATGATAGGAAAGGGAGGTGAATGGAATTTGATTGATCTGGGATTTAGGTAAAAATCGAAATGAGAAAGAAAATTTATTGTTTCATTATTAAATATGTTTACCATTTAATAGTCTGACAAACGATGAAAATAGAAGAAGACATGGAGACTTGGATAGCAAAGAGTCTGATATTTATACTTTTGCTGCTATGATGTGCGAAGTGATAACTGGTTGTCCGCTCAAACTTGATAATAGTGATTACCCTATTTTACCGACGGGTATACCAGCAGAATATCGTAAAATTATAGAAATGTGTCTAGATCCTGAACCAAATAAGCGACCAAAAAGTGTGTCCCTTGTTTGCTTTTTTCGTGCTCACATGGAAGAGTATTCATAGCCAAACTCCATTATTATCTTTTGTGCCCTTTGGGCATCTCTGACTGAATATACTCCAGCGATAACACAATCCAATTTCATCTTTTGAGAATTTCATTTAAGCGTTCATATGCATCTTCTTCAATGTCAATCAATTGTGTATACAGATCTTCTCTAAAGGCTTCCTTTGCGATCACAACTGGTCCTCTAGCTTCCTTTATTGTTACGTTATTTTGAATAAGAAATTCATTTGGCATCATATTATGGTTAAGGGAATATGGAATAAAGTATACTAGATATGAACCAAATTTTTCGAATTGAAATGGTCTATTGTAATTAAAAATTTCATTGATTTTCTCACGACAATATCTAGGTACTTCTGTAGTAAAGTTGGGTAGATAAAGTACTCTCGCTTGGATTGAACTAACCATGTTTTATGTACGATTTTACTATTACTTCAATTGTGGCATACATATACGATGCTAACAACGTGATGACGAACATTATGTGATAAATTATATATGCTTTTCCGAAAGCCTAACACAAAAAATTTCTTATATGTTATAGATAGATTATATAGTACAATAAAATATAATAGATTAATGGAACTACCCAAAGGGTACGAAGTAGATTTAGGCGAAGCCCAGTTTCACTGGATTCATGACCTCTTCCGACTAATAGTCCACATTTCTGTTTTCGATTACTTCATCGACGACTCTATCTATTTTCTATCCGTCGGTGGTTTCTTTCGAAAATCTGATTTGTTATTTAAGAGGCAATATCTAGTAAACTCCTAGTGATGTGATATGCAGAACCGTGCAAATTAGTTCATGATATAGACCTTCTGAGGAAGTAAAAGTTGACTATTCTGTTATAGTCAATATTTAAGAACACGGACACATTTAAAATTAGTTTTGTTATGGATAGACATTTTTCTTTTGTATTTAAAAGAAATATCATTACACCCTTCACTGCGTGTTGGTAATTATGTAATTTTTATACTGGAGACGATAACAAGAATAGATAATAGCTTAACATCTGTATGGGAGAAAAGAAAACAACAACGTGGGACATATACATGCGAACACAATATCGATAGCAGGGAATCGATCACGTATATATTTTTGTTTATGGGATAGTTCTTCAAAACTAGTAATAGAAACGAAGTATATTAGATAGGTCAACAAAAAACATGCGTAATAATTTTGTCCTTAGTTGAGGAAAAATAGTAGGTATAATAAGATGTAATATAAATAGCGATAGTTGATGAATATGTAATAAAGATAATAGTTATAACAAAATTGATTAGCTATCCTATTAAGTATATTGCATTCAAATATGGCTGCGTTTTGCTAACAACTTTGACTCTCTGCTGATTAAGGGATATAATATCGGAGAGCAAAGAAAGAAAATTACATAGAAAATGTACCCGCTCTCGTGAAAAAGTCGTATACTCTTATTGATATGAAAATTTGACGGTATTTGGAGATCAAGTGTAGCTATTGTAAGGTTTTTAATCCATCACCATGGAGACATTTCCACTTTTTTCCTTGTCTTCATCTATTTGTTCTATAATAGTAGAATTGACCGTTAATATTATATTATGTTTAGTTACGGTATAATCAGAACCTACCATCATTGATATTCAATCGAGAAATGTTGATTTGTAAAGATTCTAACGAAATGGAATATTACATTTCCCGTATTATACGAAAAATAAGTTATTATTAATCGATACCTGAAAATTCTTCGCTAATTATATTTTCGTAATGTTCATAATAATCATCTGAATTTTTTGGTTCGGGAAGATTATTATAATCAAGTAATCTGCTCGTGTAAATAGCCTCAGAATGTGTTTCATATGATAAACTAGTCGCAGACGCATTATCAGTACGTAATTTATAATTATATTCATCGGCTTCGTTAATTTGTTTCTCCATGTCTTCTGTGTGCATTAAAATTTCGTCAGACCACCCCAGTATCAATTTTTCAATTTCTTCTGCTATTGGTCGTTTTAATGGATTCGCATCTAAACATCTTTTTACTAAATGGACAAACATTTGGGGTACTTTAATATTAAACCTTGGCCTAAGTTCTCGACAGATTTTTATCGCTAAATTTTCATCATGGCTTACATTATGGTATGGGGGCAATCCAGAAAGTGCTTCGTACATAATTATACTAAAACTATAAACGTCTGCAGCTTTGGTATAATTCTGCCCCCTTAATATTTCAGGTGCAACATAAGGTAAAACACTGTATACGTTTTTTTTTGTTTTCTCCGAAGTATTATAGTTTGCTGGTTTGCACAATCCCATATCAGTTATAATTCCTCCACTACCGTTGTGGAGTATATTACCAATGTGTAAATCTTGATGAATTATTTCATTTATATGGATTTTATTAAGCCCAATTGCAAGAAAGCGTAAAGGAAGAATCTTCTGAAACCAATTAAACCAACCACATTCTCCAACGTGTCTATTATTAAGAAAATTACGTAAAGTCCCATTATGTATATATTCCATAACCATCATATAATTCTTTGTGTCTGGGTCCTGTGTTATTCCATAAAGTCTAACAACTACTCCTCCTCCTCCACCATTCATAATTCTATAATGCATCGTAATCTAATATGCGTTTAATAAAAAAATATATAAGTAAAAAAACATATATTAAAATCATGTCAATGGTTATACAATTATACCTCATTCATAAATTCTGATGTAACGTTTTTGAGTTATTTAAACTTTTCAGAGCCACTTCTACGGGTTTAAATGTCCTTTCCCAACTTTGTTTTTTTTTATCCCATCTCCTCGTAATAAACCCATCAGCCAATATTGCTTTATACACTTTACCAAACCCGCCTTTTGCAATATATACAATATCATCAAATCTATCGTAAGGTATCCACTCTAACAATCCTGTATTTAGAATGAGTTTGTTGATATCATCATTACCACTAGTCCTATTTCTAAGAATTTGTCGCTAAAATTTTGAGATACATGAAACACAATATATTCTCCCATAATCAGTGTCTTCTTTACATTCTTCGCATAAAACCATAGTCCAAGTTATCAAGAAAATAGTAAATCTTATTAATTTTATTACGAAATGAGACAAATATAAATTGCGATATGAAATTTTATAGTATAGAGCTTCGTGTGACATTAATGACGTGAAAAATGTTGGAGATGTGTTAAATGGGAATCCATTGCGTTTTAAATTTTTGATTATCTTTTAATTGTTGGCGTAATCATTGTTACACTTCTTTGACGCAAACGTCAAATCAAAATGTCTACATTGCAAGCTCGTGTCATTCAAAAAATGAATATACATATACGTAATGTTAACACTCATAGTATCACTATTGAAAATTTCCTGTGTTACTTCCACTTCTGATAACGCAAATATACGATAGAATGATAATCGAAAAGATTAATGTTTTGATTGATCATAGGGCTTTTCGGTATACTGCACAAACAAAATAAATATAGGCTTCGCCTACGAAGTAGAGTTGTCGATTATCCGATAGTCCTACAGAAGAATATTTGGAAAGGTATTTGATTATTTAGTAATGACTCATTACGTATCTTAGTTAAGACAAAAAGTAACACGTAAAAGCAAATTAAAACACCATACCGCAACAATGTTAGATTTAAGGTTGCTTGCCAAAACCTCTCCAAAATCCTGCGATAAATTTCGGCAAGATTTTACTATATGTTTACTATAGTTTCGGCAGGGTTTCGGCAGTTTCGGCAAATGGGGG
>QZLH01000034.1:211921-229359 GCA_003833135.1 Oehlia diaphana
CTACATCTATATTCTAGAATTCTTTACTGATGATCTGCGTTACTGTTAATACTTATTCTAATTTACTGCGCCTTACATATTAACTATTAGTCGATTTCTGTATACTACAACGCCAGACAAGTAATGATAGACACAATTATTGATATTAAGCATTCAACTACAAATATCAATGGCAATAAGAAAATTACCTGAAGGGCGCTATTCCAGAGGAACTCTAAAGAGAAGCGTAACTAGTGAGAATGCGGTAATCGTTTTTTTAGTAATCGAAAACAAGAACAATGTCCGATATCTAACTATCCTATACAATAGTGTACCTTCTTGATAGTTTCATGTCATCCTAAGTTAATTAGTCTTCAATTGACTACAAAAATGGGAATATGTTCACTCCTAAGTCAAATTTCAATTACCCGTGAATTACTAGGTATTTCGGATATTTTATATTTTTGTTGAAGCCCCTTTCGAATAGTGTCTTATGTAAACAAGTATACGTGCTGTTTAATTCAAATTCTTAGTTCCCACGTTAACACCAATTACCTTTCCACGTTTATTCCACTTCGTACCCTTTGGGTAGGAAATTCTTATTGGAGTAATAATATTCTACTGTTTATTGTGGATGGAGTCGATATTCAACTAAAACGTTTGATAGACATAAGGTGTGTGTTGTAGATGATGTGTGATACAAAGGATCATTTCCCAACTAGAAATCGGAATTCAGAAATGCAGGTAGATCACCAATATATTAGCGAGTTATGGGATGATTACGGTTAGATTATTTGCATACTAATTTATCCTGGTTATTAGTGCACAATAGGATTATTGCTTATATGTGAACAGCTATTTTTTGATGGTATTAATCCAGATTTGTGAAACAGACCCCTGATAGTCTTGCCATTCATTACCATTTGTTTTTTAGAGATTCCTAAAGTCGGTGAAACATAAAAAAGCGATACAGAAAATCGAAAAATAAAGATTACAGCACTGAAAACAAATATTCTCCTGCGTTTTCTTACAGTAAATGACTTAATATAAAAAAGAGTTCTTTGCCTCTGGTAAAGAACGTTGAACCCGCTTCCTGGAGAAGTTAAGGCTTCTCTTGTAATACTTGTAACACATAGGTTAAATGTGGGTGCCATTAACAATAGTTTCTTATTCCCTTGTAAAACTTCGTCGTATATGTAAAGTATCCTAGACGTAATTAATTTTTTTTGTAATTAGAGAAAAATTCGATATATATACTATTTGTATCGATGACGTATATGGAACTGACATATAGTGAGATTATAGGAGAGCTTAATAGTATCTTAGAGTTTATGGAATTTTTCGGTCATGACATAGACGCAGTCTCTAATAAATTCGACCTCATCAAGGATAAAGTTCATGAGATTTATTTAGAAAGACCTCTTATTCCTAATTCAGCTAAGACCGTCTTATCTATGTCTATAGATGAATCTGAAACACCGTGCAAAGAGTATAGAAGGTTTCTTGATACAAATCATTTTGAAAAATTACGGGATGAAGTGAAGATACAAATCCAATTGCAAACTGCGGCAAAGCAGAAGAGATCAGCATATTGAGCTAAATAAGGTTGGTCTTTTCGTATTTCACGCCTATTGGTCAGGATATTTGATATAGCTTTTTTTTGTGGTAAAAAAATACCTGCACTTCAATATGTTTCAAGAGAATTTAAGCATAATTACTGGTAAGTGTTTAATACTTTGTTTGCACCTGGGGTGGCATTTTAGAGTGTCAGTACGTTAATGCTACTTATTATTTTTTAGATGCAAAAAATGTTTCGGTTAAATTCAAAGATGGAAAATATATAAGTCCAATCCAAGAAAATGATTTATTAAGAGTCTAGTGAGTGAAATTATAGTCTATGAAATAAATTTCAGTCTGAGACTGGGCTACGCCCAAAACTAAGAAATGATGTAATTCCATTATGTTGACAGTTTTATCAAAGATAAGAGAGATATAACTCTTTTTGTTAACGGCAATGAAAAACTGGTACACCTTAAGGATAAGAAAGAAACTTTCAAGATTGGAACAAATGAAGTAAAATTAATTTTTCAGGAAGATGCTCATTCGGAAGCCATAAATGATTCTTTAGTGACTCCACGAAGATAACGTCTGAGCTTATTTATTATTTGTTAACAAAGGTTTGCATTTTTATATTACTGATTATTATCGATTTTTTTCTTTCAGTCGGAGACTGGGCTACGCCCAAAAATGATACATACACTTATACACGCCTATAATTTTTAGAAGCTACCTCAACGAAGAACCTTTTTACACCTTATTAGACACAAATACATAATTACTATTGTCACGTTATGTTTTGTTTCTCAGTATATAGTTGTAAAATTGATTGTGTATATCTATCACGCATTATTTTTTTGAGCAGTTGCTATTAACATCAGCCAGTGCTATGATTTAATCTTAAATACTATTTGTCATTAAAGATCAGTTTTATAATAATTGACAACATCAAAATCAAGAAAAACGAAATCGACAATAAAATTCATATTTCTTATCAATGAAATGCGCTATAACATTTTCAATAATGTTCTCGATGTAGAAACTTTCTTAGGCGATTTTTAATGGATAAGAATACTACTAGTGAGTAAAATAATATTTGGAAAAAATATTGGATACGTATGGTAAGTCATTTTTTTTGTGTATTGAGATTGTATATGAGTTGGATGTCACCTAACCATGCTCTTCATACCCGAAGATTTAAGATATCGATCACATCTAGGCATATATTTTATATCCTTGTTTTTTAGTCTCCCAAAAATCACTTCGTGGGCATAGCCCAGGATTATTATTATTGAGTATTAAGAATTGTTCCGCTAAGATGAATTGCCCAACTCATTAACAAGGTAAAAGATAACGTAATTTCGACATCACATTTGTCCTATGAAAAAGGAAACAATATGTGCTCTTCGAGCAGTCTCCCTAGAAACCTAGGTTTCTAGAACTTCCTTTGCAAAGGTTTTAGGAAATGTGTTCATAAGACTGATTATATCTGCTCATAATCATGTGGACGATGTTTTTGAGAAGATATATTCTACAGGTATTTGTATCCGATGCTATCAATCTACTTCGCAGGCTTCGCTTATATTGTCATGTTTTGTTATAGATAGTTTCACGAATTACTAGCCTTGATGAGTAATTATCCATGAGAACAAAGGAGAGCACATATTAATACACCACGCATGTGAGATTAATGATAAGAATTCAGATGAATAAGGAAGCAGTAATAGTTTTTTAGTAATCATAACTTAGAAATCATTACCCAAAGGATACTGTTAGATGGAGGGCTGAATTTGGTGTACTTCATTGCTCAATGTAGTTCGTTAATTATTTACTTGTCGCATACTAAAGTTAACAAAAATTCGTTCTAAGGTGCAGCGGGACAATTAAGAACGACACTGTGACCCACGGGTCACGATCTCAAAACAATGTGATCACGTGGTATAGTATAATAACTAGGGAAAAGAATACTGTCAAAAAAAGTTGCGATACACAAATGAGATTGTGCGATTGCTGTACTAGACATTAATGAGATCATGTTTTACTCGCATATGTGTTCTGGACTATTTTTATTTTTAACATGAGGTATATTACTTGTGAAATAAAAAATGTTATCATGTATTAACTGTCAATGATTTCAAAGTGTTAATCTTTATTTATAATACGTGGAAACATACGTTAAAAAATATTACGAAAAATACAGGGATACATATTACATTTGTTGAAAGTGCGACCGCTTGTCACAGAACTCGCTAATCCAATTCTTAGAATTATTATTAACAATTTCTGATGAACGTAGAAATATTTGCTGTAGTCACGATAACGGGTAAATGAATATTATAATAGATAACAATTAGTATATAATGAGACAATATCGAACATATGTAAGAATAAAAATCGGAAGGGAACACATACAGAAAAAAGAACAACTATACTTCATAGGTATCCAGATTGCATAGCTGATTCCTAATTTCAAATATTGCCCATATTCAAGGGATGCGCTCCACATATCTATGATCAAATTGCTTTTTTCTATTATCGAACATGTGTCTTCTGCTATCAAACATTACGTCTTTCATCTTCGATTACTAAAATACTTTCCCTTGCAATCAGATACTATGTCCTACTGTTTCTTCGATGATAGGATACATATATCCTCCGCTTCGATTACTAAATAACTTATCCAAAATATTGTCGCAACCTTTGAACCTGATTGAGTGTGATCCAATCATCACAGCCATGTATAACGAAGTTATTACTATTATTTGCTATAACTGACCCAATTATTTAAGATCATCATGATATAGCACTGGTACATTAAACGTAAACATTGCTCCCCATTTTTCGATTCCAGTACACATGCTGGTAAACAAAACAAAAAATATACTCTGTTCTGTAGTAGACACAAAAACCCCCCTATTTTTGGATAAATGTAATCCCCCCATTTTGGAATGTTCGATATCGCCCCCCATGTTATTAACCAGCATTTGTGCTATTTGTGTCATTGTTACTTCGAAGTCTTAAACATTTTCCGGAATAGCCCATATCTTGCTCATGGTGGATTGAATTGGTATGATTGGCACGATGGTGTAATTGTTATGAACATGTGAGGACCGCACCCATATGATCTTGTTTCAGTGAAAACTAGGCAAAACCCACTGGTATTGTGTATACATACAACATTACGAACAAGTGCAATCGTGGAAACAAATATTCTCTCCCAGCTATTCGTCTCATTTTTGCAAAAATAGTTCTTGAACCGAATATTTTGATTACTATGAGTCTTCCAACCATTCTAACGATTACTACTTCTGCGTCCAAGGTCTTTTCCATTCTCGCATTTCCTCTATGTTGACGTTGATGCTGCTGTCTTTCCAACATACCATCTTTTTTCTTCTGTGGTAACTTTGATTCAGTGACATGTGTTCCACTCCGCATTTGTCTTATACTGCTTTGTTTGATCTCCTTTGCAATGAAGAAAAGCAGGACCAAACAGTTTAATGCAATAGCGTACTGATTATTAATCGAAGGCAGATGTTTTTTTGTTGGCAACGTTGTAATCGTACCTTTAATTTGTTCGTTACCGGTACTGTCAGATTGTTTATCACGATAACCTTTGTTCTGTAACGATTCTTCACCGCACAAATCATCTTGTTTCGCCAATGAGGTAGTTTGTTGTTGGACAGTAAAGTCGTTTCTGCTGATCACAGTGTGAGGACCTTCATTCATATTTTCATGCTGATTTGATGAACCAGATGAGATACATCCATTTTGTATGTCACATTCGGCTATTGATGTAGAAGGAACCATGCAACTCAAGTCCGGAAACTTTTTAACAAATAATTTGTTCTTGTGAATATCAACGTTTGTTCTTAAGAATTGACTAAAACGAGAAACTTTCTTGTGTAAGGATTCCTTAGGACATGTAGAGCCAAGTATAGGGACTAGTTGAATAGGGTCATTGTATTGGAGACTAATTAGCCTCTCTATAGTCTGTAAATGTAAATGATGTGGCCTGTATGTGAAAATCGTTTGTCCAGTAACCATGCCATACTCATCCATGACAACAAAGTCATTTGGTGATTTAGGCACATTTGTTATTCCACTATAATTATCACGAAATACTTCTAACATCCCGTCAAGAGCTTGTCTCAGTAAATTAACTATTTTTGTTCCAGAGATTCTATTGAGTATACCGAACTCTACATGGATCCGAGGAAATTGTGGTAAATCCCCATACACTACTTCGGAAAAGGATCTTAAGTGTTCGGTTACGTTATCGTGGAACTCCCAAAACTCTTCACGTGAATGAAAAACCCTATACATGTCTGCATTGTGATCCTTAACTACTAATTTCGTAGATAGCTCTTCTTTGTCATACACATCCTCAACAGACAATTCATGTTGTTTTTGTGTTGTTGGGCAGCTATAATTATCTGTTCCGTATTCCATTCTTTAGTAAGGTCATGTTAATTCAAATGGAAAACAAAATCTAAAAAGATATGATTTCGTATACTAAAACAGTACCTGAGACAAAAAATATTTGACACCGTAAAAAATAAGACAATGATCTGGAACAAGGTTAATAACTTAATAAAGGAGACCTGAAGATAAATTCCAAGGGAAATAATGTAAAAGTCAATCCATGTGTTCGATGTAAGCTACCCTAAAGTAATATTATGTCGGGTAATCAAAATGGAACACGTTAACTCACAGACCATTATATTCATGTAACATAAATAGCTTAAGAACAAAATAGTATACTTACGGAGCAGTTGTACAATCAGTATGTAGATATTGTATCAACGCATAGACGTAATGCAAGTGTTCTCACTTGGAATAAGTATAATGCAACAGTCCAATGTATTACGATTTCTTCTATTTATTGTAAAACCACATTGGAATAATCTTGGTGGACAAATGCATCATCTACGGTCATCTATATAAGACAAGGTATGAAATAAAAAAGGTTCATGGAGAAAAAATACGAACCAGTTTCTCATATGTCTATATTACTAGGTCCAAAAGGAAATTCTTTTCTCCAAAATAATAACTGTTGACAGTTTCTTCCTGTAACCACTCTCTGTCTTATATTATGTCTACGTGGCAAATTTTATTGTGATAAAAAAGTATAACATAACAACCATGATCGTGGCAAGTAATCGAATTATATATCTATCTTTTCGAACCCAAAGGGTAGATGGAATCTACTTCGTACCCGTAAGGTAGGGCAAGAGTAGGACTGGCATTGCGAAGCAATGTGTTCCCAATTTCAAAGAAATAACTTTCACAGCTTTACCAAAATATATCTATATGTTCTCTATATGGTCCTTTAGATGTCCCAGTTTTCTTTCATAAATATTCAGATATCCTTATAAACGACAATTGTATTATTTTTGCTCCCGTTAATATACCGTTATAATATTATTGCGTTCTCAAATTAGTTCCAATCGACTTTGTGATTAGTAGCAAGATAATTGAGAATATAACAGTTCGTCGACTACAGAATATGTTCCATTGCAGATATCCACTTTTGAAAGAGACAATATCTACTTCGTACCTGGAAGGTAATGCGACTATCCTTGTAAAATTTGCTAAAGAGATGATTATAGTCCATTTTTTGTTAGTTCTGGTGACGATAAAAAAGATGATGTACAGTATCTCTTAGGTTACGATGTCACTCTTTTAATTGTACTGCTACGTCTTAGAACTAATTTCTGTTGACAATTAATGAACTGCATTGGTCAAAAAGCATCACCAAATCAAACCTCTATCTACATGTGTCCTTTGGAGTAATAACGTCTAAGTTTTCGATTACTAAAAAGCTATTACTGTTTCCTTGTTCATTCGAATTCTCATCATTGATAGGTGTAGTCGGATTAATACATGTCTCTTGGATCATTTTCACTTAATTCGTAAAACTAACTGTAACAAAAGTGTATGTTAATGTAGGCGAAGCTTACGAAGTAGCTTTAGCTAGTTTCACTAAACTGGTTGGCATAATAAATTGGAAGTACGAAATTAACACTCGTAGGTGGATCCATTCTCGAAGACAGAATTACTGTATTTTTAATAGAAGTGAACATGAGTAGACACAATCAGCCGTAGACTACTCGAAGAGCACAAATTGTTTCCTTTTTTTGTAGGACAAATACGATATCGTATATTTACCTTGTTAATGAAATTAATGACTTGTCTTACTTTGCGGAATAGTATGAAATATCAGGAAACAAAAACAAGGATATCTTGTAGATGCCTGGAGGACAACCTATAAAACTAGTGAAACTAGGCGAAGCCTAAATCTTTTACAATTCGAGGGCTATAAGAGATAGGATGTGATCCGAGTATTATATCTTCGTTTTTCCTTAGGTATGAAGAATAAGGTTAGTATGACATCAACTCATATACAATGCGTACAAAAAATGACTATCAAACGTTGTCTATTATCTATTCTAATATACTCACTAGTAGTAATCTTGTCCATTAAAAAAATGCCTAATATGTTACATAGCGCAATTGAATTTTATTGTCTGATTACATTTTTCTTGATTTTGATGTTGACACAAAACATTAATAACATCGAACCAAAGCAAGTACCTAGTGACAACTTTTATGCAAAAATTCTACGTCATAGATCACATGATACTCTACACATTTGTTCAGAGTGTCACATGAATAGTAATACGCCAAAGATCATGATATGCTTTTTTTTTAAGCCCATTTCATTAAATGAAGTTGTTAACTACGTGGTATTTGTCTTTGACAGGAGACACAAAAACCCCCCATGTTTGTTGGTAAACGCAATCCCCCTCTGTTTGTCGATGAACATATCCCCTCTATACTTGCCAATGGTTATTCTCCCGTATTTGTGAAACACCTAAGTGTCTGGATTCCTCTGGAATATGTTCGGCTGCTAATATAGATACCAATGAACAGAATAGGGCAAATATATGTTGCAAGTTATAGTAGAGCAACACTATTTCCACTCACAATGCAGGCTGTTTATTCATCAACCATCCACGTAATTACGAGACTATGATATAAAACAGCTCTCCGAATGTGTTCTTTAGTTATTTCCTTTAGTGTTCTACATTTCCGCAGGATGTCCTTCATGTGCTTTGCACCAGCTTGAGGTGCCAGGCATTTTAGTGAAATATTTGAGATTATTATTTCCCAGAACACATAGAAATCTATTTTTGTAACCCATTCTTCGGATGCATCAAAGGATCGTGATAATGGAGCATTATGATTCGCTTCCTGAAACAAACTCTTGATTCGAGAATGGAACAGACGATAATATTTTGAGACTATAGCTGTTTTACAACCACTTCAAAACCAATTAATATATTTCCTTTAGGAACTACTTCTTCTAGCAGAAGAGTGATTCATAGTTGAAGAACAAAATCTTATACAATGCGGAAGCGGAATATTCAGACATTTCGAACGGGTACATCTACTATACTTAATCTGAAAATTAGTGGAAATGTTGTTAGTAACAGAACGTCCCCAACTACTACTCTTGTCCTTTGAATAAAACAGTGATAGATTCTCTGGCTTACGGTTTTTTTCGTTATTAACGCATATTGTATGTTGGAGTATTGTATGCCTGAAAGTTATCCGTTTATTGATGATGCAAAAATCACCTTGATATTTTTCGAGTGTTGGTTGAAAGAAATCGGAAAAATATCGAAGAGATGTAGTGTTTTGAAATTGTTGATGACTAGAACTGCCATCCTTAACAAAATTTTCAATTCGTCTTATTTGCTCTGCTATAACTAAAGTACATAATAGAAATTTTATCAACGGGTAGATGTTATGATCTTGTAGATGAACCACATGTCCTGAAGGAATATCCTTTATGTATTCTTTTCCCATAGTCGGTGTCTTGATATGTACAACTGAAAACTCTTCGTTATTAACTTCTGTTCTTAACTGAGTCGCCATATCATATATAATATCCTGTGAACATGTGTTAGGTAGATCAACGGAATTAATACTGTCACACATATTCTGGAGGGCATTGCTTTGCACCTTTGGTAGTCCCTTTAGGACTAGTGTATCTGTACTGTTTTGAATTGTTATTGATGGGCTATGTTCAACAAATTGCGATTGTGCATAAATAATGTCAGAAATAGCACAGCACATGTCCCAAATAGATACGCAGTATCCCTTGGATATCATTGTGTCACACTCAACAAGTTGTGTTTCGGTGTTGTATAAGTTAACCGGAGTAATATTCGCTTCCATCCCGTGAACATTATCGTTAACTGATGTATCAGTTTTGTCGGAAATTGGCATGTCGTGTCCAATACTTTGTGTTTCAATAATAGATGAGATAACATCTTCTTCAGTTTCGGGAATGCTATCCTCATTAAAGTTGTCCCCATCAATCTCATTTGTAACAGTGTTTTCGTGGTTGTCCTTTTCTAAAGAGTCAACAATCTCCGGAATATTTTCATCAATCGCATCCTTAGAATAGATGAAGCTAACAGAGCAATCATTACCATTCGCAACAGAGTCGCTGTGGGTAAATTGGTGGGGAAGGACATGTTGTTGCGTAACAGCGAGTTGTGGATCATCAACCTCATCAGCTTGGATAGGTTCATTTGTTTTTTCGGAAATGTTATTACAATAGTTATTACAATAGTTCTCACTAGTTGTTTGTGAAACGCTATCAATCTTTAAGTCCGAAAAATGGTTAACAAAGAGTCCATTCCGGGGAATATCAGTAGCAGTCCCTAAGTAACGGCTATATGATGAAATTTTTTTGTTTCTAGCGTCATCTGGAAATGTAGAGTCAAGGATACGAATATACTGAATTGGAGGGCTACAAGGGAGAAACAAGTACTGTTGAATCTTTTTTGGTACACGTAAGGCCACGTTATCAAGAAAAATAGATGCTTCTTGGTATCCAGAAAAAGAAAATGAAGGAGCTAGTATATGAAAAGAGTAAATCCAGAATCCGTAAGAAGAAAGACCACATTCATCCATAACTACCAAGTCCTTTGGTGAAATAGAGACGTTTTTAGTGTTGTGATAACTAGTATGAAAAACATCTATCATGCCAGTAATAACGGTCTCAATAGTACCGACTATCTTTTTCTTAGGCATTTTAGAACGAGAAGAAATCCCTACGTGTACCATGAGAGCCTGGGGCGTATCCTCAAACACTACTTCAGAAAAATACCGTAAGTGTGGAGGGGTATTATCACTAAAATCCCAGAACTCATCAAAAGAATCAAATACCCTATAGCCATCGGCAGTATGATCCTGAATAACTAGTTTGGTAGACAAATCATCAGCTAAATCTGTTTCGTACTTATTATAATCCATTTTTATAAAATATGAATTAGTTCAAATAGTATAATGAGGTAGCCAAAAAAGAGACAAATGTCTAATAGTACCAAAACGAGGTATCTGAAAGGAGACAAATATCTAATTAGAATTTCAGAATAATGGATGGTAATGAGGCGGCAAGTAATCGGTATCTCATTGAGTGATTGCGTCCAAATATGACTGTGGGTTCATTAACAAAACGTCTGGAGGGGATAGAGAAAATATGTCTTTCTACTGTTAAAAGGATAGTAGGACAATATAAGTAGCGACACAACAACATTTCTAAAGGAATGACTTCTGCAACGAAAGTCGATGAGTAAATAAACTTACTATATTAGTATGCTCTCTATGGTCAATCAATAAAAAACCATACGTCCGAATTAATATTTGATCACTGTTTTCTTCTATTATCATCAGTCATGCATACCGGTTTCGACTACTGAAAAAATATTTGAAAGTGCCAAAAACATATTCTATCATATACTTCGTAGCTTCGCTATATTGCACACCTACTCTTTTCGATTACCAAATTACTATATCATCTACCTTTATGTGCCCTAATCTCTGCGTCAGAATTAATAATTGTCCATTTCTAACTCGTAATACTATATAGAGGTAGATGTATTAATCAGTATTTGTTAACATTGTAGTGACATGTGAATTTGTATTACATCATCGTGTTACATCATAATTGGTCGATTACCATACCAAAGATAATATTTTTTCATCATCACGATAATGTTATCTGATACTTCCTTTATCTTTAGCGATGTCAAGAAAGAAAACAGCTTTGTCTATACTGTAAGTGATAAAAAAATATAAAAAAATGAATGCAAAAAATAAAAGAAATCAAAATAATTTATTGCGAGTTATTAGAAAATACGAATAATATAGTTTCACAACGATCATATTGCAGCAGTTGACATGATGTTTGACTAATCCCTTCCTGAGTGTTTCAGATCATACCAGAATAATGCTATTAATAAAGATAATAAAGATTCAACTGAAGGACATACGACAATCAAATATCTCCTTTCTGAGGAGATCAAGAAAATTCCGGGATGGAGTCCAAATAAATATCCTGGGAAAATTCTAAATAAAAATGTATATGCATATGTAAAAAGGCGCCACAAATACATAGTCAACACAAATTTTTTGGAAAAGGGCGAAGAAATAGCTGCGAAGAAAACCATTAGAGAGTATCTCTATCAATATCTAAAGACCAGTGATTCAAACTTCAAACCTACAACAGACAAAGCTGAAATGACGTATGTTTGCATTAGTAAAATTCCCAAATTATTAATCTTGTAAATGATTTGTCTATTATTTTCTGGCAGGGCTGACGAACTAAGTGAAGAACTTGGTGCACTTTTAGCGATTGCCGACAGTGAAGTTGACAATTCAATACTTTCTAATTTTACAAAAGCCAGAAACGATCCAAACATTATTGGTATGTTATGGCTAATTTAAGCATTACATATTATAAAAAAATTCATTAAAAATAATATAAAATGTTAATAGCACCAATAGTTGGTAATCGTAAGGTCTCTCCCGTTTGTGATGATAATACTTTTATAAAAATGGCTAAAGTGGGACGAGACCTTCGTAAAGAATTTGGAAAAAAGGTTCCATTGTCCGTTACATACCCTGGAATAGTCGATGGAAAAGAATACATTATCGCTTCGGTAAATTTGACAGAAGGGATGCCAGTTCATAACATTCCAGCAGAGTATAAGGGTTTTCCTTTGTTAGTCGATTACGGGGCTTTTAAACCATCATGCGATAACCGCCAATTTCAGAAGACTCTCAAGCCTGGAATCAGTATAGGTGACGCCAAAATTGATAATGCTTGCACATTATGTGCATTATTTAGTGCAAAAAATCAAGAATATCTTCTTACTGTAAAACACTGAGTCGGTGATGTGGATGGCTCAGTAATTCAGCCAGGAAAGGTAGATAATGTATGTAGTTAATAGAAATTACGAATCGTGATACCACTAAGCCAACCTTATTACTTTTCAGGGCACTCCTGATGATCATTGTGCTCGTGTTAAGTCCGCAGACTTGAGCATTGATGATTCAGGAATGCTTGTAGATTACGCCTTTTGTGAGATAGATGAGTATTGCAAATTAATTTCTAACCAAGCGTGTGGGACTCAAGTGGTTATTAACGGTGTCCAGTCTACTTTGGATTGTGAAAGTGAAGATCAATTTATATATGTCTATAAGGTCGGCAGAGAGACGGGATGTACCAAAGGACGAATACTCCCTGTTTTAGAATCTGTGATCATAACTAAATTATTTGAAGACAAAAGTGCTAATGGTTTGTTGGTTTATGGGGAATTTACGAGGCTACTCATGAAAAAAATAGTAATCTATCTATTGTCATCCCTATTGACACTATCTTGGAAAATGTTTACGTAAAGGAACAACTGGAATTTAAGCTTATTAAATAATGATGTTAGAGGATTTATTCATAATAACCAACGTTATAGGTGAGAGTCGGATGTTTTACTTTGACATGGTAATGTATAGTATAGAAACTAAATGTTTATCCCAATCTGATAATAGTCATTATAATTACATCCACCGGAAGATTATCGTTAAATTATGTATCAACAAACCGAAGTACTTGTGATTTTTTATAAGAAATGATCAATATTAATTGGGTAGCATCAAAGGATAATAATTTGCTGTTTGCATTCTAAATAATTTTGTTCACTACAAAAGTAATAAATAGTATATGTAATAATAGATAATTAATGTAATAAATTTGTACAATAATGCTTTTATTGCGATCAAAGAAACTTTAAGAAACTATTATTTTTTATACAATTTTTCATTTTGCGATATGTTTCTTGTGAATCTGTGATCAAGTGTCATTTCACTTCATGTGTCCCGTCACTCCCGTGGGTTCTGCATCAGAAATAATATTTGTCCACTTTAACCTCTTTAATCGAACACTGCATGTCCACTATTTTCTTTTTGATCAAACACGCCTGTCCTTCCTTTTCGACTACTAAATAACTATATCTGTTATCGAACCACTATTTGTATTAACAAGTGCCTATTTCTAACTCACAATTTACTTCGTAGGCGGAGCCTATTAGCATTCCATCTCTCGGTTATTGTGAATAATGGTTGAAACAAGTGTCAATAAAGAATGGACACATGAATAAGTGACGGCATTCCCTTGAAATATTTTTTATTGTTGCTTCTTCGGAGGGGTATGTTGCCTAACAACTAGTTGTTCCAAAATAGTTCAGGAAAATAATTTGTCAAACAATAACGAGAGCAAGTTATAACAAAAATACTACGAAATGGCAGAACATAGAACTTTTGCTTCTTCTACAAATAATGATCATAAACCTAAACAAGTCTTTGCTTCTTATCGCCCCTTGGGTTTAATAACTATTTTATAGAGACTGATTGAAGTGAAATATAAAAGAGAATTTTAGGTGCGTTAAAATATTGTAAGAACAACTCTCCCTACATATTTATTGGTTTAATTTCACGTGATGATCTCTTAATTAGCCAATTAAATTTTTACAAAATCGTTCACAAACTTTATTACACTTGATATATTCGGCAAGGCATTAGTGAAATCCTGTAACAAAAATTACCCTAATAATATGGATCACAAGATTATATTTTTATTGGTAGGTCTGCACATCGTGTACAACGAGACCGTGACCCGAGGGTCACAGTTGAGTTACATTCTTTTTGTGACAACGAATCAGATACTCATCGTCCTCATCGTTAAATGTGTAACTCAAAGGTATACTTTCTTGTGGCAATTAAGATCACAGTGACAAAATAGCGAATAGTGTGAAAATAATTTGATTTAGATGCATTACAGAAACTTGTATAGCTATGTACTATATATATTTTATGCATGTATGGTAAATGTATACTGTCATGTATCATCAATTTATACGATCCATTAAGCATTTTGAGACCCAGTCAGAGAATAATATTCCAAGACCGAGAAAGGTTAAACTTGAGATCATTTCATATTTTCCGACCTTTATTAATAAAACTGTAATCAAGAGAAAACAACCTCCTGGTGCTGTCGTATAACTTGCAAAACGAAAAAATTTATTATTAATACCCAAATTCCAATACAAATCCAGAATAGTAGAAGTATATTGTGAGAAATAGATGATGCAATATGAAATTGCTTGATATATTTCATTCTTGGATTTTACGTTACTCACGAATATACCAATAACAATGGCGAAGACGATTAAATTTCCAAGTAGTTTCATGACAATACTCTATTAAATAAGATGGAAAAAATTGAGAATACGTAAAATCTATAGGTTATTTAAGTGAAAAATTTCTGCGATGAATATAAACAAAAGCAAATTATAGAAAAACAAAACAAATCATACTCCTTTTCTACGAGCTTTAAAATCTGCTTCTTGGATCGATTTTAGATAAGCTACTTTGTCTTCATTTTTACTAAGATTATTGTAAAACGCAAGCGACAATGCGCCCAAATTATCATGAGTCCTTTGTAAATCATCTGACAAATCTGGTCCAGTTGAATCATCAGCCAACTTTGGTCCAGTTGGAGCAGGTGTTGTTGCAGAACTTTTTACATTTTTATTTGCATTAGTTGCAGAACCTTCCTCTAATTGTATGTCTGAAATGACAGAATATTGTTATTAGCAAATTAAATAAACTTTATACATTCCCTAGATCTTACCGTCCATATTGTTTAATTAAAAATATTATATTAGAGTTAGCTTATAAATTTTTATGCTAAGCCAAGTTGAATAAACTTAATTTTGCTTAGCTAATTGGCTTGAAATATTAACGTTAAGGAAGTGAGAAGGAAGTGATTGATTTTTTAAATCAACAGAGAAATGCACGTCATTATACGTCATATCATGTGATTGTAGTTTAAGATACTTGGAATACAATAGTCATGTGAAACCGATTAGCGAATAGGGGGCTTAGGGACTGTACGACGTGTTAATTTTTTTTCGTTATTTAACAAGATTGTCTGATAAAATCACGTCATATTTTTCTGAAGAATCTATGGGTGGCAGATAATCTCCGGAAAATCTGAAGATAGTTCCATTGTTAATCACTTCAATCTGTATACTAAAAGAAATGTTAACGAGAAAATAAGATACACAAATAGCATGGGCTTTCGTATACAAGGAACAAGAATCAAGAATTGAGAATACAATCTCGAACGCTTTATTGTAATAACATTCTATCCATAAATTCTCTGTTAATGTTTTTTTCGTAGTTATACAACAAATGAAAACGTATATACTATCTATATTACGATAACGCAGGTGGTCACACTATACACATCTGATAAAAAATATTATAGATCATGTGATTATAATGTCTACGCAGAAATCTGGTTGGGCAGATTAGTCCTACCAATCTCAGGTATAATACAAGTTAGAGATAAAGTATGTTATTGTCCTATTATAAACTAGAGAACCAATTATGTGATAATTCTTAGATCCCCAAAATTAGTTGGCAAAGTCTCATCGTCCCTTCTGTTAATTTCATCTTGAAATACTTTTAGTATTTTTTCGTATGATATATCATGTTTTATCCTCCCGGCGGTAAACATCATTTTGTGTAACTTTCTCATGAAAAGATACGGATAAGCATGCTAGTGGAACTACTTCTGCCTAGACTTCGCCCAAAATTCCCTTCAGATATAATGTAGCATAGGAGAATATCTTCCACGTAAAAAATCTCTCATTTTGCTCTTCGAGCAGTCTCCGACTGATCGCCCTTGTAATGATAAAGACAGATCATATTCGTGATATTTTTGTGAAATTCGTAGTGCGATTAAATGATAAAAGTCGGGCTCCTTGTTAATTTCTTTATTAGCATACATAAATGAATCCGGAAACAAATTACATGTTTAATATAGTTTGTTTCGAAACAAATGACATCAAGAAAGTATTAAGCACCGAATGGAAAAAGTCTAATACCTGATCAGGATAATACGCAATAAATATATCCATGAAAGCTGGTTATTACTCTTCTAAGTATGACGATACGAAAACAGTGCGACTACTTCAGATAAGTACTAATCGATATGCACTGTATTTCATTAATCTTGTGAACATTTCCTTAACGTAGATTAGGAATCTTCGCATACCTTTGTTATCGCCATTTAAATAATGTTAGGGTACTGTGGACATACTGTACAGTATACGAGATATTCTACTTGTACCCTTTGGGTAGTTAGCTATTATTTTCGACTACAATAATCGCTGTGGAAAAAATATAGGCAGAGCCTACGAAAGTTTTTAAGTTCATATATGAATTTCATACTTTTATATGATGCTATATCAAAGCACTCCTTGCATAGTTAGAAATCGAGAAACAAGCATGTTACATTTCACAATATGTTGACCGTATTTTCATATGTATTCTAGCTGAACTAGGCATAACTCCATTAGTTTCTAATAAATAGGGGCTACATGTATACTTGCCGCCCATATAAATGGGATTGGGAGAATCCCATATCCCATCCCACCCATATCCCATCCCATATCCCATTTATCCCATCCCATTTGTCATAA
>QZLH01000035.1:17327-66444 GCA_003833135.1 Oehlia diaphana
TGGAGATATTTACGTTTAAAGTTGAGATACAAATTTTAACATATATAGTAAGTGCTAAGAATTATATTAATTTAAAAGAAATATTTACCAAATTATAGTATAATAACATTAAATAAATATTTTTTAATACTCATCCCCAATTTACTGTATATTATATATTATTTTGTATAATAAAAAATTAATAAAATCAATATTTTAATTAAAGGTAGACATATGGTGTTTATATATATATACAACCACCCAAATCTCTAGTTCCAGTATAGGAAAGTTCTTGACGAAAGTTTTTTTTTTGATTTTTTTTTAAATAAAATTCATTGTTTAGTTCTTGTGTATCGACCTTTACAGGTTCTAGTAAATTCACATGATAATTTAGTATGATCTACATTAGGGAGTCCTAGTAATTTATGTAATAATCACAATGATCGCCCTATTGCATCACTAATTGATCTGACTGATTCATTCACGTATTAGCAATTAAGAGTATAAACTTCTGTAATATTATGTTTTTAGTATAATATTTCAAAATTTTACACCATCTCTGAAATATTACACTAAATTACGCCTAAACAAATTTTCTGATGTTTATTAAACACATTATTATTTATTATATTATTACATTATATATAATAAAAAATTGCTACGTATTGCTTCACTATAAATAATAGTAGCTTCGTATTATATTATATTATCGCTACAGTTTGTATTCTATCATATACTTTTAAGTTTTTTCATTTTTCTCTATTTTTGTGTCAAACTAAATTGTTAATAAACAAATAAGTTGCATTCAGAGGCTATAATTTAATAAATAAATAATAAATACATAATACCAGTGATTATTGCTCCATTTTTCAGTTCTTTTCTGATTTGTTGGAATCTGGTTTGTATAATAACTCACCATCCAGTAATCATAGAAATCTAATTAATAGCTTGTTGAACGTTTCATCAAAATGGTTTGAATGGTATCAAAATCATTTTTCTAGTATTGATAGATGGTGAGTTACTTTTTGAAAAATTGGCAAAATTAACTCACCATCTATTGATGCTAAAAAGATGATTTTAATATCATATTACCATTCAAACCATCTTAATGAGACAATTTTAACAAGCTATTGATCAGGTTGTTATAATTACTGAATAGCGAGTTATTGCGTAAAACAGATTTTAACCAATTAGAAAAGAACTGAAAAATAGAGCTTTATCAGAAATGAACACCAGTAATAAATTTTTAAAAATTATTATTTTCATAAAAAATATATTATGAAATTTTTTTAATTTATACTAGGTATTCATATACATATTATATAACTTTATTAAAAAGTTATGTAAAAAAAAAATTTTAATAAAATTTTAAAAGAAACATGAAGTATATATATTTTTATTTGTTTTGCAAGTTTACTTAAAATGTTAAAGTTGATTTTAATTATCAATTTTGATTTATTTAACAAATTTTTTTTTTATTTTTTCGTTAAATTTAATTCTATTTATAAATAATTTACTTTTTTGGAAATTTGTATTTATATTTAAATAGAAATTATTATATATTATATAATAAAAAGAGTTTTAATTTTTTGTTATACCTGTAATATATTATATCTTGGATAAAATTACATAATGCTAGGCAAAATTAAAATATTTTAAAATATGTAACATTTAACTTGAATGTGAAAAATAGATTTTTACAACTGAAAAAATTTTAAGTTTTCAGAATACATATAAAAAATAAAAAGAGAAGGAAGTGTAATATAAGTAATAAAAAAGGATGTGATATACAGTAATAAATTATAAAATTATGATTTAAAATAAATAAATAATTGTTATTTTTGTTGCATTTTTTTACAAATCTAATATTTGTTTAAAGACAAAATATTTTAATTTTAAAAATATATTTTTATCTTTTATAAAGTTTTTGTATATAGAGTACTATATTTTCAAATTAAAATTTTTAGTTTATTTAATAATAAGCTTATTTTAATTTTATATTAAATTTATTACTAAATATTTATTTGTTATTACTTATTTTTACCATATTATTATATAAAAAAAATCAAATAAATATATAAAATAAAAAATAAAAAATGTTAATTATTAAAAAGAAAAGACTATTTAATTTGTAATTTATATAAATTAACTGTAAAATATATGCAAAAAGTAAGAATCTGAAATGGTATCAAATAAAAGTAAAATTATATAACTAATTGAAATTTTTATATATTAAAATATATTAATATTGTATTTATATAAAAAGCATTATTTAAGAAATAAAAATTGGGTATTAGAAAAAAATTACTAATAATTGCACCAAAATTATACATAAATTTTAAATCTATATTAATTTTTAATTAGCAGATATTTGATTATCAAAAAGCCAATTTAATTATTCATATTTTATGTAATTTAATAGTAGAATTGATATATCCAAATATGTAAATAAAAAGACTCAAATTTTAATATTTGCTAATATCAAGTTTATAAAATGAAGCCAAAAATAATTTTATTGGTTTTTTTAGGATTTTATATACTTCATATATATACCAGCTTTTTTTTTTTTTTTTTTTTTTTTTTTTTTTTGTTTAAAAATACAAAAGAATGACAATCATTCTATGAATGAATAAAAACCTACAATTATAAAATAAAATATGAAATTTATGAAAACTAATGTTTGTCTTCAAATATCTTGCTAAATAGATGAGAATCTAAAAAAAAAAAAAGAAAAATATAAAGAGGGAATTAGTAAGTATTAAGGAAAGGAAAGAAAAGAATTGCATTTACAATATAGTAGTAACATATGATGTAATGTGTGTAAAAATATAATGTATAAGTTAGATGAACAGAGTGAGGATGATAAACCAAAATAGTATTAACAACAATTATTCCCATTGTCTGTATTAAGTGGTAAAGTTTTGGGTTGCAAATGTCCTCCAACCTTGATGCCATTCGACTAAAAAATTTTTAGACACATCAATTAATAATTTATTTAACAAATAATTAAATCTAATAGCAATCGAATACACAAACTTCATTTGACACGTCAAAAACCCCTTGTTTAATTTTTTCATAAATATCTTTGGCGGTATCTACAAATGACTTTTTAAAACATTTTAATTAATTAATGTAAAACTACTTATAACGCACTTTTAAATAATATATTCTCATCGATATTTACTTCTTCAACATTATCCGCTGTCTTTGCTGAGGTCTCCATAAAAAATAATCCATGTTGTTGAGCAAATGCTTCACCTTCTGCATAGGAGACGGCACGTTTAGATTCAAGATCGCTCTTGTTACCAATTAACATTATTGTCGTGTTAGAATTGGAATGTTGACGGGCATCCTCCAGCCAGATGAGAAGATGGTCAAAGGTTTCACGTCTAATTGAAGATACATAAAGTTAAAAAAGTTACTAAATGTTTAATTAAAAAATCTAATAATTGTTAGAATAATTATTAATAATCCAATTACCTGGTGATATCATAAACTAAATGAAATTTCAGAGATAAGATTTAATGTAATGTAATAAAAAATAAATGATGATGATTATGATGAACTATACTAACCTAACAAAGCTCCAGCAGCACCGCGGTAATAACTTCTCGTTATACTCCTAAAAGATTCTTGCCCAGCCTAAATCGAGGTAAAAAGTTGATATCCACTAATATATTACAATTAAATATATAAAGACTAACATACCGTATCCCAAATCTGAAGTTTAATTTTTTTCCCTTCAACCTTATTGAAAAAATTATCATAAAATTTATAAAATAATTGAATATGAATGAATTAATTTAACTTGGATATCTATTATCTTACATCCACAAACCGTGCCCCAAACTCCACACTATAAGTATGAAAATATTTATTAAAAAACGATCGCGATAAAATGGGACATAAAAATATCATTAGATCATTACCCAATCGTTAAATCATGAGCTGGCTGAAACCGCCTGTCAGTAAATTGTAAAAGTAGGCATGACTATAAAATAGAAATTACGATTTAAAATATTAATTGGACATCACGATTTCATGCTATTTAAAAAAATTTTATGATTTATTCGACTTGGTTGATAATACAAAAACCTGACAAAGGTTTTCCTGGACTATTTTAATGGGAAAAATAATTTCAAAATACCTTTCCGACACCTAGTAGAGAAAAATCATTAGCATAAATAAAAGAAAAACGAGCTTAGCATACGTGTAAAATGCAATACCCGTGTCTCCGATAATAATGTACTGAATTGTAAAATAATAAAGAAAGTGATTAATAGCGAAAATTAAAAGGGGGATCCAAATGTTAACGTCGATGAAAGAATTCGTAACTACAAACCTTTATAATGTAATCGTAAGTGTAGTTTGTCGACATTCTGTATATAAAAAATGAAGCTAGAATGAAAGGGTTAAAGTATAAAATGCCGTAGTTCTTTTTTTTGCTGCTATGCGAAAAAAATACGGCAGTCGATAATTAGTGATTGACGAGGAGGTTGGGGAAAAGTAATTAATATTCTAAAAAAGTAACTATTAATCAAAGAGGCTTTTATACAAACAGCGTGGCTTTTGATCGACAACTATGAACCTGGACTTTCCGATCACGCATATATTACAGTGTCAGTGTATACACTTGTGTGACCATTAAAAACTAAAAAAAAAAATCATTCACCAAAATTTTTCCACAAATTCATAATAATGTCACAGTGGTTATCGCCAGGTGAGTCGAGTCGAAGTCAATTCTTCGCTGAAAATTACTCAGGCTTGATTTACAAACCTTTAAGAGCGAAAATCCAGTTTAAGAACTTATAATATCAAAGTAATGCTGATAGTCAAATTTGCTATTTTTCCCTATGAAGACTTTCTAAAACTACGAACCTTTATGATACCAATAATATACTTCAAAATATTTAGAATATTTAATTTAAGAGCACCTTATATAAAAATTTTTAAGTCCAAGCCTAAAGTTCAAACATCAAAAAACATTCCCTTAAAGTGAATTCTGTTTTTGTGAGTAGGTAGTTTTCCGCAACAGCCATCTTATTCTTTTCAAGGTCCGCCAAATCAGTATATACCACCACCACCTTATCGACCACCTCAAAATCAAGCCCCACCTATCGATGATCTATCTCTGGCTTTCGATAAACTTGCAATGGCGTTAAGAGCCACAGCAGGACCGCCAGAAATAGATAACTTTCAAATGTCACTTGGAATGCTAATGCATGATTGCTCACAATCTAACATACAGGTATTTTTTATTTTTTCTTTTACATACATATTTTTTCAATAATAAGGATATGTGCTAATTTATATATATATAGCGTGGTAAAACATGGATATTTGATCATTGTACAACACCGGCTCATTATGATACCCTGATAAGTTTTATTATTGCGCTTTCGAAATCTCGACCAATATTCGAAGATAGACTTCATTTAATATACCTAATAAACGATGTCCTTTTTCATAGGTAAGGGTTCGAAAAGTAACAAATATTATTAATAAGATAATTTGAGATATATCCTAACAAAATAATTATTATAGTGAGCGTCGGCAGGAACCTTGGATTAAAGAGGCGTTACATCCACATTTACTTGCGCTATTGCGAGTTGCTTTTCATTTTATGGATGCAAATGAGAAGCAAAAAGAAAAAGTTGTTAAAGTAATTGTTTTTTTTATTCAAGTACTGTTACATTTCATTTATTATGAATTTAAATTGAATTAATTTTATTGTAAATTAGATAATATCCATTTGGGATGACAAGCAATACTTTGATGAAAATAAAATTAATGCTCTAAGAACTGGTATTAAAATTCCACCACCTCCATCCAGTGGTATTTCATCAGTATCATATTCAACTCCTGGTCAACATCCTTTCCACTTTCGTTATCAGAATCAACCTTATTATAGTCCAGGTGTTCCACCTCCACCTCCGCCTCCACCTGGAATTTTTCCTGGTCCACCGCCTTCTCAGTCAATATCTCCATCAAATCCGCATTTATCTCCATCAAGTGCACAAGGTCTTATAAGACCTATTTCTGAACCTGGACCACCTGGTATTCAAGATCAGTTCCCCCCTGGTCAATCTCCTTCAAACATGCCAATACAAGGAATGATTAGACCTCCAGTATCTACAACACCTAATATGCCTCCTATACCACCACCTGTTTCAGAAAAAAAATATCATGAATTACCAGCTGGATTAATGGTTCCAGCGGTCTTGGTATGCATATATATAGCTTAATATAAGATATAAATGTTTTATGTCCATTTAATTCTTTACTTATTTGCCAGCTCTTTTAGCCTGAGGATTCTCCTTATACTTCTATTCATGCTGCTTCAATTAGATTACCACCACATCGTTTACCTCCTACTACAGAATTGTTAGAGGCTGTTGATAGGTTCTATGAAGGAATGTTTATAATAGAATCTAATTTAGAAGGGGAAGATGAACGTGCATTAAGAGAAAAATATCAAATTGATCTAGACAAAGATGGTTGGGAGATTGGATTTTTAGATGATTTTTATATGGATTTACAAGAACAGCGAGAGGAGGCAGCGAGAGCATCATCCGAGAGATATCATCACCGTCATTCATCTTCGTTCAGACATAGACGGGATGATCGTGGAAGAAGATGGTCAAGGGACAGAAGTTATTCTATGTCTAGATCACGTTCCAGATCATCGTCAAGATCTCGCTCGGGAAGATTCAGGAGACGTCATAGTTATAGTGATTCTTCTATAAGCCGAAGTCGTAGTCATTCAAGAGGTCGCAGGAGGCATAGACGTAGAAGAGACAGTAGAAGTCATAGTCGTAGTCGTTCGAGATCCGGGTCTAGACGCTATAGGAGCCATAGTCGTTCAAGACATAGTTGGAGGAGGAGGACTAGATCTATTTCTCCTAGAACAAGAACACGCTCAAGAACTCGTTCAAGGAGTATTTCTAGATCGCTTTCTAGATCTCGTTCAAGAACTCGTTCACTTACGAGGTCTAGGTCAAGAACTAGAACGAAAATAAGGTCAAGATCTAGAACCAGAACAAGGACAAGATCGAGGACTCGCTCAAAAACTAGAACGAGAACTATATCAAGATCATCAACTAGATTCAGGACTAGATCAAGGTCAATTTCGTCAAGATATAGTTCTAAATCTAGATCAAGAAGTAGAACAAGGTCTAGATCGTATGATCGTCATGATAGACGCAAATCTAGTGATTTTAATTCATCATCGCGTAGACGTTATCGAAGTAAATCTTATAGTCGATCCCGATCACGGTCGCCTTCATATTTGGTTGGCGGTTTAGGTTACGTTAAAGATCGAGAAGAAGGTTCGAGACCAGATAAAATGATATCTGATCGCAACGTTGGATTTCAAATTTTGAAAAAATTAGGTATTGTAATTATTATTATTGAGTATAATCTTTTATAAATTGGGTTATTTCTGTTGTTACTCAATAACATAATTAAACACTAGGTTGGGAAGGAGCTGGTACGGGGTTAGGTTCATCATCATCAGGTATTGCTGAGCCCATAAAAGGAGGAGAAGTTAGGTACGGTGAACAAAAATATTTAGGGGTTGGTCATAGTCGTGGCGACGATGGAGACATTTTTGACCAATATCGTAAAGCAAAAAGCTATACTTATCAACGAAGTGAAATCAGTTCAAAAGATAAAAAACTAGCTGGTTGTTTTAGATGTGGAAAGGTATGTGTGTATATATATGTTTTTGTATTTATTTAATTTAAATCTTAAGAAAATTCATTCATTTTAGCCTGGTCATTTGGCTCGCGATTGTCCGAATAATTAATTTTCGAAAAGGAATGGTAAAAGCAAATATTGTAATAAAATGAATGTTCACATTTGCGAATTTTTAATAGATTTAACGAGAGAAAAACAATTATGATTGCAATTATCAATTATATTCTTCCGTTTATAATATATGTTCTTAATATTTTTACTTCATATATTTATTATAATCAAATAAATCGTGTTTGTTATTTCCAATTTATTGCTTTATCGCTCTCTGGTAATTTTATTAAGATATATTAAAAAACTATGTAATGTCAAGTATACGTTATTGAAGCCCAGTAGAACCGAATCCGCGATTACCACGTTCAGTTTCGTCCAGTTCTTCGATTTCAACTACGTCAGGAGTGCAAATTCGTTCAAGGACAAGTTGTGCAACTCGATCACCTTCATTAACTATAATTAAATATTACAAGATTTAAATCCCAATTCTCGGGAATATTAAAATTATGAAGAGAATATATACCTTGATAGTCTACATCGCCATGATTGAACAAAATAACTCCCACTGGACCACGATAATCAGCATCAACAACACCTCCGCCGCAATCAATGGAATTTCTTAGAGCTTCATAAAAAAATGTTAAAAAACTTCTCTAACTGCATAATAAAAAAAAATAATAACACAATACCAAGCCCACTTCTTGGAGCGACGCGTCCATAAGTTCCTTCTGGAACAACAACAGCTAAATCAGTAGGAACTAGAGCTTTTCCTTTAGCTGGAATAGTGATATTGGACGCGCTTTATTATTACAAGTAAAAAAAAATTAAATTTTGTAAATTTACACGCTACAGTATAGCAATGAAACATTTACAATATTTTGTACCTGTATAAGTCATAGCCAGCAGCTTTTACAGAACTACGTCTAGGGATTTTAGCTTTAGGACTAAGACGTTTTACACGTAAATTTAACTGATTCGTCAGCTTTCGTCTTTTTGAAGTAAACTCTGTGTTAGTGGTAATAAAATCCTTATTTTCTTTGTTACTAGAAGTGATTATTCCTATAGTGTTTGGCATGTTGAATGATAGAGTTTTAATATTAAAAAACGCGTTAAAGTGAAAAGTTTTTTTTTACGAGAAATTTATCTTCTTTCGCAGCTGTGATGTCATCATTAATAATTATTAAGTGGTTAACATGATTTGACAAGCGATATCGTATCCAAATCAGATATTTTAAAGGGGCGTTTTTATACGCGAGATAAAGTTCACCAGTAAAAATTTCAGGGTTCAAACTTTAGAGCCCCAAAGATGCGCCACAAAAAAAAGCACCCCATCCCATAAGGCTTTTTAGGAAAATTTAACAGTTAAGGAAAAAAAAATTTTTTTTTTTTTTACTCTGGAAGGTATGTTTTATTGACTTTTTCTTTCTTTCCTTTTATTCGCTGTGATGCTAAAATTTAGAATGTATCGTATCTATTTTATTAATCCGAACTCTACAAGAATGAGTTATGAAGTAACAATCTTCTCACTGAGTGAAAATTTTTTATAAAGAAAGTTTATTTCTTATTAAAACTTTAGACTAATTTATTTTATCTTATTTATTTTTTTTCTTAAAAAATTAATAGATACTTTTATTTAGACTCATCGAAGAATAATTCTTACAAGTTTGCTATATATTTTTATAATTATCAAATTTTACATGTTCAAATAGAGATTTGGTTGATATATCTTCTATTATATAAGCCCAAGCGATACAATAATGGGATGCAAGAAGTCGCCATTCTTCAAGCTCATCGAGAAATTCCAATTTTGATATTCTAAAAATAAAAGTTATATACTTAATAAATGATAATTATATATATATATATTTATAATCACACGCTTTTTTATTTGTTCGTTACCTGGAAATTTCATTTGGATCGATATAATTGTCATGAACTTCATTAATATCAACAGCTTCGACATGAGTCCATCCACGCGATAAATAACGATCTTTCTGGCTTTGTAAATCAGGATATGCGTGTATACCACGGAGTTCAATATTACGAGATCTTAAATTTTGTAACATAACAGATCCAAAAGCATCATTAGGTAATATTTGTTCGTAAACTATAAATATTGCTGCTATCATATTATCTCCAGCCCATTGTACAATTTTATTAGAATCAATCGGGTCCATATAAATTAATACACATTCTGATAAGAATAATGTCGGAATACTTTTTATTATAAAATTAGTAAATTAGTCATATTTTTGTTTTAAGTTAGTTCATTAGTTCATGCGTGATAATAAACTTTAATATGTACATAGTATTATCTTTTTTTTACCTTCGATCAAAACCATGATGTTCTAAATGTGGTACTATATTCTCCTCCCATTCTCTAAGATCTCCGGATATTAAACAATAATCTGGCGCGTAGATTTCTGTACCACCTTTTCCTACAATAAATTGTTTAATAATGCCTGTAAAGTAATTAAAGTAATTATGAAAAATACCTATTTGTATTTCATTCCCGATTAAATCTGATAAATCTTTATGTTTTTGAATGATTGCAACTTTTTTTGATGTGACTTCGGGATAATCAATTTCAAAATATTTATAAAATTTACGTGATTTTGCCTATTAAAAAAAGAAAATTTTTAAGTAGAATTTTTTTTTTTTTTAAAAAAAAAAGAGAAATTTACCTTGAAATTAAAGTATCGCGTATCAGATCCAGCTCCGAATGATACAACTTGTTTCTTTACATTTTCTCCGCCACCTTCCAAAAACTTCGTGATTAATATGTCTAATCCAGTATTACGAACGTATGTTCCTCTATTAATGATGGGTGGTCTCTTTGATGGTCTTCGAACAAAATATCTTACATATTTGTCTTGAATATATCCGGTATTAACTGCTGACCTTTTTAATGTATTTATTTCAAGTTCTAGGTAAAATTCACTAATAACTTTTTCGGAGTCACTTATTACTTACAGTTTACTTGTTACAGCGTCATCGTTAGTTCCACGTATAGCATTATCTTGACTTGAAGAATCTATTATGGTCGGTACACGAAAAGACATTGATAGAAGAGTATTTGCATATATTTAAATCTATAAATTTTATATTTATAGAAGGATCTTCGCATGATCTGATATAAATTCCAAAAAATTGGCGTTTTTTTTTAATAGTCATGTCTTTTTCTTTAACATTTAAACGAACAACAACTCTTTTTAATAAAATAGTTAAACTAAATATTTCCGGATTTTTCAGGCAATATTTATCCTTTACGGAATCTAATTTTTCTAGCGATTCAACTGCATTATCGGAAAAAATCCGGAAATATTCATCCTTTACGGAATCTAATTTTTCTAGCGATTCAACTACGTTATCGGAAAAAACAAGATGGACACAAAATTCTATACGGTTAGGTGCAATTGCTAGAAAGAGAGGAATGTCTGCATTATGGGATGAATGGGGTGTAAGACATCCAGTAACGATTTTACAGGTAAGAAAAATTGGATAAGATCTAAAAATCTTCTATAATAATCATACTTTACTTTTTTTAAAAAAAATTAGTTGGATAAAGTTCAAGTGGTTCAAATTAAACAAAATTCAAAATATGTAAAGCCACCTTTAGTTGCAGTTCAAATCGGTTGTACTGAAAAAAAATTTAAAGGATTTACAAGACCTTTATTAGGTCATTTTAGAAAAGCTGGGGTTAACCCGAAAAAAAAATTATTAGAATTTCATGTCACCCCCGATGCTGTTTTACCTGTCGGAACTGAAATAAAAGCAGCCCATTTCGTACCAGGACAATATGTAGACGTAACAGCTCCTTCGTAAGAATTATTATTATATAACAAGGTACTATTTTTAAAGGTAATTTTTGTATCATAATAATTTGAAAAAAATAAATTTTATGTAGAATTGGTAAAGGTTTTGCGGGTGTTATGAAAAGATGGAATTTTAGAGGATTACCTGCTTCACATGGTACTTCATTGGCTCATCGTTCTGCTGGTTCAACAGGTCAAAATCAGGTTTGTTTCCATTCAAATGTTCATATATTTTTTATAGCTCTAACTTTTCTCCTATATATTATTTATTATAATAGGACCCAGGAAAAGTTTTCAAAGGAAAAAAGATGGCGGGTAGGCTTGGAGGTAACAGTGCAACGGTTTTAAATTTAAAAGTTCTTAAAATTGACAACATTTTGAATTTGATTTATGTCAAAGGTGGTGTTCCTGGTTTTGATGATCAATATGTAAGAATAAGAGATGCTATAAAGAAACCTGGGAAAAAGTGTTTTCCATCGGATTGTATACCACCTCCTTTCCCTACTATAGATCCTGAAATTGTGAATTATATGCCAAGAGAATTGATGGCCAAAACTGGTGGTGTTGATCCTTTTATGCCTAAAGAAGGTTGAACGTATTTTTATAAAGATTTTTTTTTGCAAGAATATTTTTAAATTTTTTTTTTAAAAAAAAAATATGCACTTTATTGAAATTATAACTAAAGTTCGGATAAGATTTGTAATTTACATACAAACCAATAATAAAAAAGAAAATGTTTTTATAAACGACATTACTTCTATTTATATTCTATCTTTAATACTTAAAAAATCATGGACTTTTGTTTTAAATATTATGATGAAGGAGAAGTTGGATTATCTTTTGGTTCTGGATTTGGGATTGATGGTCGTGGGCGATCTAAAATAAAACAAATTATTACAATTATTATTATTGTCATTATTATCATTATAAAGTGATTTGTTTAATAATCTCGTAGTACTTTTGTATTGTGGTTGACGTTCATATGCATTTGGAGTATTCCGATAACATTTGTCGGGACGTTTTTGATTATGACGGTGATGGTGACCATTTTTATGGTCATGATCGTGACCATGATCCGAATCGTCAGAATCGTCACTACTGGAATCTTCATCCGAGGATTCACCAAACGCACGAGGTTTATGATAGATACAACAAACTTTGGATTGTGCAGAAAAAAGTAATTAAATAATCAATTCATGAAAAATAAAATTTGGTTAAAAATTTTACATACTTTTTGATTTCTTTCTTCCTAAACCTTCATTGTCTACAACTGTATCATCCCATTTAACTTTTCTGCCACTAGATTGACCATCATCATCACCACGAAGTTTTAAAGTTCCAACAGGCTGTGTTGATAATTCATTTTCTTCTTCTGAAGAAACTGGCCCTACTTCTTCGGCAAGTTCTTCAGGATGAATTGTCATAGTTCTGGACCCATATGTTTCCGGGCGACCTAATATAAGAGTTTCAATAAATATAGTTTAATTAATAAAAACAGAACCACTCAAATAATACCTGCAGGTACTGCAGTACGAGCACGATAACGTAGAGAGTCTCCAGCTGCCATTATTTGTATAAAGAATTTATTTTTAGTTTAAAAAATCATAAAAATCAACTAATTTCAATTGTCTATTTATATGGTTTTTACTTACATAACTATGATACGATTGACGCGCGCAGACCCGGCGCCCACGTTTAACAATGACATTATACAACATGATTTAGTAATACATGGTGTAAATAGATGTTCGAGTGTAACAAATAAATGTACTTAAAAAAGTTTTCTGGAAGTTTACTGTAGATCTTTATTCAAACCTGTCATGTCCGAATATAAAGCTTCTAAGGGAAAATTAAGTTTCAAAGGCGATCGAGATAAAAAGTTAGTTTAAACAAGTCATTATTTATTAATAAATACTTAATAACCTTATCATTCTTTTTCATAGAAAAAAAAAAAAGCGTAAGGCTGAAGAATCTATTGAAGAAGAAGGAAATCAAGAAGGTTATTTATTTATTTTATAATCACGTCATTTGTTTGCTTTTCTGATATATATATATATTTTTTTAATAGGTTGGGTTTTTGCAGAAACTCAAGAAGATCTAATTGGCCCTTTATTTTTAATTTTCAATAGTGAACCTTTGTCTTGCCTATATTGTTCAGAAAAAGATCATAGTATTGGAGTGCAACCTTTAACACCTGGAAAACAATTGTCAACAATTGAACCTGAAGATATTGCTTCAGTATTTATTGGCTCTAGAATTGTTGGTAGTACAGACCGTATTTCAATAAAAACTTTTGATGAGAAATATTTAGCTTCAGATAAATTTGGTGTTATTACAGCAGAAAGAGAAGCAATTGGTCCTCAAGAAGAATGGACACCTATTATAAAAAGTGATGGAATTGCATTACAAAGTATTTATGAAAAATATTTAAGTGTTGACGAAATTGCTGATGGTGGTTATAATTTAAGAGCTGATGTTGAAACCGTTGGATTCTGTGAAACTTGGAAAATAAAATGTCAAGCCAGATTACGGAAAAAAGTTAAGAATACAAAAAAAGAAACAAAACCTATTAGTGAATACGAAATTGAACAAATGTATCGTTTTTTTTTATTTGGAAATATTCTCTAAAAAGTTACTTTGAAATTTTAGTTAATACTCACATGTACCTATATTTATATTATTATAGCAAAAAATATCAAACTTGGGGCGGTGGCAGAGTAAAAACATCTAAGGAAGAGATCTCAGAATTAAAGAAAGCGAAGAAGGAAGGAAACTTTGCTGAAACGTAAGTCATTTATAAATTATTTACTTTTCTGTTATATTTTCATGTAACAAAATAATTAATGTTTTTACAGTTTACTCGATCGTCGTGAAAAAGTCAAAGCAGATCGTTATTGCAAATGAAGTCTAAAGCTAATTTATACTATATTAGCTTAAAAATATGTGCGAGACATCAGATTCATTTTTAAACCACTTAACAAAATAATTTGTGACAATATTTACCCTTTTAATATTATTGATTTTATATTTACAAAAAAAAGTTTGATAAATTCTTTTTCAAAATAAATATAAAAAAAAATGTCTAAATAAAACAGTCTATAAAATTATTATTATGGATAAAATACATACACCAAAATGAAGAAAAAATAAATAAAAAAAAAATCACCCGAAAGATCTAATATAATTAAAAATATACTTAATATACTTAGAATGGCCCTAACCAGTAGCACCGTGACCTATATTATAAGAAATATTACAACAAATGCAGTTAAATGTTTGGCGTCAATGTCGGGTTTATTATGATTATGATTTTACTTTATACATGCAAATTATGATTATTACTATGATGATTATACTATTAAATATTTTATGCACTAACCTAGCGGATTTACTAGAAATTAATACAAACTATCCCCGTCAGAGGGAGGCTTAACTTCAACCGACTGTGATAAAATTCGAAAATGTAAACAACAAGAAGATAAGAATCGCTTCATCAGAAATTATTAAACAGTTGTTTTTCAACAGTACATCATTCCTATCATTACCCCTATTATCGTCCGAATTTGTTATTTCATCGGTGCCATTTTCTATATGATGCCCATTAATCTTATTCGCCGATTTACTTTCAAATTGTGAGAGCCCTACTAGATGCATCATTTCATTTTGTTTGGCAATAATTTTTTCTTTTGACTTAATGTCTTCTTGAAGATCTTTAATCATATCCATTTGTCTCCGTATGGCATTTCTCAAATCACTATATTCTGGACTATTAGAGAAATCACGGCCACTTCCACTACGAGAATGTCCTCTACCATCATTTTCAAGTAATTGGATCCTTTCTTGCTGCTGTTCTATAATTATTTCTAATTCTTTGGTTCTTTGTAATTCATTTCTTTTTTCGGCAGTTAGTTGCTCAATAATTTTGTTCTTGCTATTGAGCTCTGATCTGAGATCCGCGATTTGTTTTTCAAACTGAGCATTTGTTAAGTCATTATTAGTCTTAAGGCCAGAAGACTTATAAACACAACATACAAAAAAAATTAAAAAAAAAACAAATTGAAATTATAATATAGATATAACTAACTTGATCGACTCCACTAGGCTCAACTAAAACTTTACGACCTAAAGCATTTGCTGGACTGCCCGAAAAGGATGAATTATTTAAAATCAATTTGGTAAGATGATCAATCCTTTCCTTTAAGGCCGTACGGACAAGTTGAGCTTCCATCATCTGTTCCTCATGCTAAAAAATAGAATAAAATAAATAAATAAATTATTTAATTTTTTTAAATTTAATTTTTATACTCCGATAGTTTACCTTGGCTTTTTCTTGTGCTAACATTTGCGATAACTCAGCCTCCTTCTCTTTGTCGTTAGATATATTAGTACTTTCAAGTTTGGTCTTAAGTTCTTCAATTTCCAACCGATATTTTTGTAATAAAGCCTTATCATCCATTACCTAAGAATCATGCATAAATTTAAACAAATTAATTAATCAACGAAGATAATAAAGAATATAAAATAATAAATAAATACAAACCTCATTTGTATGTGCTTTTGTAACAACTTTCTTCACTCGGGCTGCAAATTTAAGAGTGTTTTGTGACTCTTCGATATTTATAACTGATGGTGATATAGTACATATTACAGAAACTCGAGCATTTCCACTGAGCGAATTCTGTAAAATACGCGTTAATTTGGAGTCACGAAATGGTATGTGTCCACTATTACATAAAAAAAAGTCTCGATTATCATGTTATTTAAAGTTTCAACCTTTAGTTATCAGATTATCAAGTTACCCGCTACTATTCTCTGTAAGTTTAGAAATAACTGTGCCTAATGTAAGCAAACTGAAAAATATATAAAGTTAATCTATACATGATTACTTCAAATTCTCTAGTGTTAATTGAATATAGGGTTCATAATAAACCTTTTGTTAATGTAAGCCCCCTCTTTTCGGCGATCTATCGACGTTGTGGCTTTTTCAGAACCAGCCAAATCTATTAAATTCTAAATAACAAATGCAAAAGTTATTAATGAATAAAATCGATGCCGATTAATAAACTATAATAATATATCCATAATAGTTACCAACACGGAAAGTGACACTGAAGCGCCAGACATTTTCGGACCAGCTGGATGGTAACGATGAGAAGTAGATGGCGACGAGTTTTTGGCAGTGCTCTCAATAACCTTAATAAAGGATTCATTATGTTAAATATTTGAATAGAATGGTTCTCAGTAACTCATATATTCGCTAATATTACCATTTGAAATATTGTATGTGAACGACTGCTTCGCTCGTTCCAATCAGTCGCACTCATATGTCGATTAGCTAACAAATAGAACATAATTTATAAGTAACCGTGTTTTTTCGAAATAAATTATAATAATAACTAACATACCTTCTCCTTTCATGATCTCTTTTAACACTTGTCTAGGTGTAGAAACAACTACTTCTTTAAGAGGACTAACGTATACGCCTCGCTAATGTTTGTTATGAAAGTAACGATAAATATTTAAATACAATTAAGATATAAAAATATGATAATAAATATCAAGATATACTCTTTTATCTTCGTGAATTCTTAAATCTTCAGTCTCTGGTGATAAAAGATCGCGCACAGTTTCATTGTAAATTTCCATATATGAAACACGGAGAAGAAATTCCTTTTCTTGACACTATATTAATATTCCATATTATTATTTACGTTGATGAAACTGGTCAACAAATTTGAAACTTCAAAATGACTTAAAATCGCGATTTACTTCTTTAATATAATCAAACACACAATCAACTGCTTGTGGAATAACGCCTGGCTGTGAATTAGTACCTATATAATAAAGTAAAGTTACTAAATGTTCAGATTAAAATAAAATCCAATCATAAAAATATTATTTCTACCTGTCTGCAAATATTATAAAATTAAATTTTGTAATTAATGGCATTTAGAATTCATTTTATAATCAAAACATTTATATCAAATGAAAAATAGTTTATACCATCGTCTATAAGATCAAATTACAATTAAGAGATTTAACATTTGTATTTACGAATAATCGAAATATTACAATATTATGAAAGTTATGACTTACAAAAGTTTTACCCGAAGACGTTTGACCATAAGCAAATACAGTTCCTATTGATAAGAAAATTCATTAATCAAATCGGGCTCAAATTTAATCAATAAAAAAAAAATCACTAACACTAACATACCGTTATAACCTTCCATAGTAGACCTATGAAATTTAAATCAACAATTATATTCAGAAATTTAATCGATTCTTTTACAATGGACTATCAAATTGTTGTTAAACACATTATTTTTACTCACCTAATTGTATCGCGTACACCTTTTTCGAACAAAATTTTGTTGTCACTACCTGTGAATACTTCATCTATAATAAAAAAAACAATGCATTAATTATACTCATATATGAAACTTGAAAAAATAAAATAGCTTAAGTATACCAAAAAAGTATTCTGCCATTTGCTTCCTATGTCGTTCACAATAGTCAGCTTGTAAACCAACTCTTCGTAAATCATTTTTTACCTCCCAAACTTCAGTATCACCTCTGGTCATTTCGACTGCATTTGAAGGTCTAACTCTAACGACGACTTTGACATTTTGTCGAGTTGAAGATTGATTTGGAGCGGGAGAAGGTGAATTGTTATTGCTAACGCTCTGGTTAGGTGTTTCCGAAATTGTAGGAGATGGTGTATTCAGTATAGAGCCAATAGCTGGAATAGATTTTGGTGGCTGTGGGCTCTTGGCTCTAGAAAAAGTCCTTTTAATTGCAGAAGCCATAATTGAAAAAAATAATAGTCAAAGAATTATATAACTAAAAGCGGGAACACTTAAAAGTTTGATCCGTAAACTCGGTATTTTATAAATAGTATATGCATGATCCTACTTTTCTAACTTTATATCGTATGTCATTAAATATGACATAAACACATATAAACAAAGTACTTTATATTATGATACAATGGAAAACAATTGCCTAAGCTAGCATTTTGCAATATGTTTACGTACTGCCTCGTGCCGCATCTTGCAGATTTAACATTTTTGATTTTTCCTTGAAAAGCATTTTTGCAGTCTTTATATTATATAAAGTTCAGATTCGGCTATTCGGATTTACAAATTTATTTTCTTTATACCGAAAGATTTTCATTTGTTTCATTTTCTTACAATTTGAGGAGAAGGACTCCTTGATACTAACTGTTACACAATATAGTCATTGTATAAAAATAGTATAATCATAATTACTCACGTGATATCAAATCTCATGACTTTATTGTCATTATATTTCTTTTTGATTGGACACAATTTCACGCAGTAATAAATAATTTAATGAATATGCAAAATCACCGGTGTACCGCGTGCGAGACTCAATTAAGACAAAAAATGTCTTAAATTATCATTATTATTATTAAGTCGGCGTTTAATCGTTATTATTTTAACCACTTATTATCCTTAATGAATTAAAACTTATTCTAATGTTCTAGTCGATTAACTTAGAGTTGTTACTTAAACTACCTCGAGTCCCTGATAACCCTGTTTTAAATTGCAATTAACATATTTTTCTGAATACTTTTCAAAGCAAAGAAGTTTATATCAGTTTTTTATTATAATTCTTTGAGTGTGCTTCTTATTTAAACCGCCAATAAAAGAAAAAATTTTTATAAAGATATGAAAAATGAAACATACTATAAAAGCTGTACATATATAATCATTTAATTAGGAATATCCTCATAAAGCATGATTACGAAAAGAAAAATAAATGTGAGTGTGAACTTTCTGAGAAAAATTAAAAAAAAGCACAAGAAATAAAATCCTATATTATACCTCAAATTTAAAAAAAAAATTGGATATTAAACTCGTTACACAGCTATAAAGAAATATATCCTACTTCTCCTGCAAATTTTCCTTTGTTCCGTGAGTATATGGTTAACTACAAGAACTTTTACTTAGAGCTTGTGTATTTTGTCACAGCTTTAGTTCCTTCTGAAACGGCGTGTTTAGCTAATTCACCAGGCAATATCAAGCGGACAGCCGTTTGGATTTCCCTCGAAGAAATGGTGGAACGTTTATTATAAGCTGCGAGTTTAGAAGCTTCCCCAGCAATACGCTCAAAGATATCGTTGACAAACGAGTTGAGGATAGACATTGCTTTATTTGAGATACCAGTATCAGGATGGACCTAAATAATCATATTCATAAATACGTAGATGTCATAGACATTAGATATCATCACTTTACTAATTTAGAACTATATCCGACATGAATAAAGTGAAACCAAAACGCGTTTTTTATATATTTCAGTGAAAACGTTGTGGGAAAAAGTAAATTCTTCTTTTATCTTATACTTAAAGTTGCATAACAGCCAACCAAGAGATAAACCAGAAAAAAATAGCTTAATAGAAGATAAAATTAATATACCTGTTTCAAAACTTTGTAGATATAGCTTGAGTAAGTCTCTTTGCGAACTTTCCTTCTTTTAGGTTTATCACCGGTCTTCTTCTCTTTTGGTGTCTTAGATGCTGGCGCCTTAACAGGAGCTTTACCCGCTGGTGCCTTTGCAGCAGCAGCTGTAGTTTTTCCACCCGTAGTTGGTTTAGGAGTAGCTTTTGGTGGCATTTTGAATTAAGTTTCAGTTATTTTTAAAATATTTGTAAGGAATTCTACGAGATTGAAACAGCGGCTCGTGAAAAAAACAAACGTGAAGAAAAGGTTGAGGAAATAAAAATTTGGTAGGTCCCTCAATTTATAATAGTTTATTTTTGGGGTGAAACACACAATTCTGGGGTGTGTTTACAATACGCGTTATTGCTGTGCCATACGCGTCAGGTGTTATTAATGTTATATAATATTCTAAGAGAAATAGGAATTATTTCAAATCGGGGATATCAGATATGATTCATTATGCAATATGCAATAATATTTAAAGAAAAATTTTGCCCACCTAGTCGATTCCTTATCAGGATGATTGCAATGTTGCATATACCAGTACAACAATAACCCAACTCTTTTTTAGAAAAAAGAAATGTAAGCCATGTGTAACATAATATAACATATAAACTGCTTTCGAACTGAGTTTCTTCTATATTTCAATAGATATTTGACCTTTTTCTCTTTCATGTATTTACTTTAATAAATAATATAAATAACTGCCTCTTTTTTTATGTGAATAAACCTATGTTATTATGACTAATTATCATGAACTTTTTTTTTTTTTATAACTTTGTCACATTATATTAATTATAAATAATTATTACATATATAATAACAATTATGACGATGACAACATAAGAAATATATCATATTAATAAAGCGAATAATAGCTAATAACTAAAAAATTTTCATATTCTATCAGTATATTAACAAAAAATAATTCTAAGTATATATGAGTAATCAGTATATAAATATTATTAATCATAGTTTTTTTTGATTATACCAAATGGTAAATGTGTAGGTTTAACCATGTTATAATTTAATTATAAATTATATCCATTTATTATAATTTGAACTTTATAATGCTATAATTATATTTTTAGAAACCAACTATGTATTATTTTATATAATAAATTTTTCTAAAAATTTATTATACATAGTTGGTTTCAAAAAAAAATTTTATATATTATTACTAAAATTTTTTAAAAAGTCTCTTATGTATTTAAAACCAAAAAAATTTTTATAATAAGTTAGTAAAATTTAAATTTAAAAATTATTATATATAAAATTTATAAAACTAATCCAATTAAATAAATATTTTGTTAATATTAGTTTCATTTATTATTTAATTGCTAGTATTTTGCATATTTTTTCCTCTAACTTCATCTTAAATGTATATTATTATAAGGTATTCTATTATATAAATGTGCTTTTCCAAAATTTTTTACAAAATTAGAAGTATAAATAGTATAAATGTGAACTATCAGATTAATGTTAAATTTTAAAATTATTTATTCAGCAAAAAAGACTAATAAAACAAAAGAAAAACATTTCTTTGGCATTTTTTTTTTAATTCAGCAATATATTCTGCCCAATTAGATTTTGCACAACTCTGAAAAGACTATGTTTACCATCATAACAAAATACTAAAAAATGCTTTAATTTTTTGTGGTATTATTGCAATATAAATCTATTTGGCTGTATTTATGCTTGTAATATCAGTGAGATATGACTATTATTCTACTTTCTTTTTTATTTTTTTATCACTTTCACTGGCCCAGCTCTACAATATCAATTCATTTTGGATAGTAATATATCTCCTTATATATTTTATGCTATGATCATTACTATGTTCCACTTTGATAGACTTTGTTCCATTTGAACATCATATTACAATCATCCAAAACAACCATCCTGGAATGGTCTACAAATACTAAGTGAACACTGATGATGATAACAAATATTTACAAAAGTATTCCTATCTTCTAGATGCAATAATCCCTTGTTTATATTTTCATGGTACCTGGCATTATCTGAAAAACTTAATCTGAAAAAAACTAACAAAGAATCTTGTGAAGTTAGACAAAAGGTAATATTATTTGATCTCTAAAATCAATAGACTTTAATTTACTATCGGTGAAGTCAGTGGGACTACCCAACCTACATCTTTTCAATGAAAAATTAAAGATCGCTACCATAAGATGTTAAAAGTCTTAGAAGAGATAATAATTCAATAGGTAAAGTATCACATCTAAAGCCAGAAATAATTTTCTGAATATGTTGTTGATGACCTTTTACTGTTCGACTTTCAAATATATGTTTATCATTATCAGCTACCTTTAGGAACTGCGAATAAGCATTGTAGCTATACATTTGCGATAAAATGGTAAACTAGAATATTTCTTTCAAATTAAATACTAAAATCTTTTTTAAATAATATAAAAATTTTCCTTAAAAATTATCTTTATGAAATGATAAAAAGGTCTAGAAATAATAATTAGTAAATTAATAATTGTATAAACAATGTGAAGTCTTTAACTAGAAAAATCTCATATAATTTTTTAATCAATTTATTTATAAAAGAAAATTCTAAAAAAAAAGGTTAAGCATGATTTTAATAAAAATGATTAGATAATTTATTGCTATGTAAAAAACATAGTCACACCCTACTCTTTGATCTATAGTCGAATACTAATATAAATTTAAAACGATAAAATTTAACTTTTCCACTACAGTTATTTTCTATAAATGCATCACCTTAAAACTAGATAAAGGCATGTAATTATAAAGGATGTGCATTTATAAAGAGTAAATAATTAGAGGTCATATATATTTGAAACTGAATTAAAGTATGCATTTAAGAAAAAAATGCACTTATAAGTAGTATATTTATAGAAAGTAGACTGTATATGAAAAAATATATAAATATTGATATAACAATATTTTTTAACTTTCATATAAATCCTAATATATCGGTATATCAGTTTCAAATGAATGTATAGTGGTTTAGAGTTTATTATTTAAACTGGTTATTTACATAGGTACATCTATTAAATCGATTGAATTTTATACTGGGAAAATATTATAAGGTTAATTCTTAGCAATATCTAATATACAAGGAATGACAAAAAGAAAAAAAAAATTACAGAATGCATATTTACATAATGTTACAACTGCATTGAACTAAACTAAAACCTATGATGTATTTTTAAATGAAAATGAGATTGACAACTTTTTTACAATACAGTTTAATTAATATGAATGACTTCAAAATTTAAAATTATAATAGCATTTATCAGATAAAGTTTAAGAAAAAGCAGATTCTATAACTAAAAATACTATTGCTAAAGGTTTACTATTATTATAAAGTAAATATGCTGAATATCCTTCAGAAAGAATTTATAATATAAATGAAATAGGGTTTTTTTATTAATATGTATTTTAAAATATTATTTAATATTTTTATATTAACTAATATTGTATTAATATAATAATTTTACAGAATAAAATTAGATTAAACATTGGCAACAAAATGTTTTGCTATGTATAAAAAAAATAAAGAGTATCTTTTTATTGTTTTATATATAAATGCTAATAGGTTATAAGTTAAATCCTTTAATAATTGGTAAATTTGTCAAACTATGATATTTTAAAAATATTAAAATTAGTAATTTACCAATAATCTAATAGAATAATTTTAAAGCCTAGATGTTATCAATTATTTTTCAAGAATAATTTAGAAATTTGATGGTTAAAGATATGAAGAGCAATATGTTTTATTTATTACTAGTTAATAATAATTATTTAAGTTATAAAATAGAAAATCTAATTCTTTCTTATATTAATATTTATTTTTTGCTTTTTAATATAATATTAAGTTTTTAGCTATTAGATAATGGAATCATTATGACTTTTAAAAAATGGTATAAACATTATTATATTAGGTAATTACAAATCTAATTTTATTATTTTTATTTTTTTAATAATATTAAATATTTTTATTTTTATTTTAAATAAATATTAGAACAAGTTAAAGCTAATAAGCTTGTTTATAATTTAAAAATGAATATTTTGCAAGTAATCCAATATATTATTTAAGGTTAGAATAAAATTATAGCTGATATTATTAAAAATTGTTAAAATCATACTAAAATTCTTTATAATAATATTCTTTTAAATGATATTTATGGTTTTGATACAAAATCTTAAAAATTATTTAAACTATATAATAACGTATCAGAAGTTTAGATTGTTAAGATTTTGTTATCAATCTTATATTAGTCATACAAGTGGTTATCAAAATTTATAATATTTATAATAATAATTTAATACTTATAATAATAATAAACTTGCTAACATGAAACTATTAAAGCCTTTAATTTTTTTAATAAAATAGAAGTAAAAAAATTAATAATTATTTCTAAAAAAAAGTATTTCATAAAGTTTTAAAAATTGCAAATTTATTTAAAAGTAAATTAAATACAAATAATTTAGATTAATTAAATGATGATATTGAAAAGAAACTATTTATATAAAGTAAATATATTTTTAATTTAATGCTACTACCTAAAACTTATTTAATAATAAAATTTAAAAATCTGAAACTCAAAACTTTATTTTTAATGAAAAATTTGGTAAATTCAAAATTTTTCTAAATTACAATTAGTTCAGAAAAGCATAAAAACAGTTTAGATAATTAAGTTTATTATAAAAAATGGTTTCAAATTGAATTTTAACTAAACTAAAATTTTGAAAAAATAGTTTTAATAAGTATCCTTATTTTATTTTAACAAGAAAATATAATAAATAAACAAATTTAATAGGTAAAATTAAAAATTTATCAAAAAAAAAAATTAATTCAATGCAATAAATTACTTTAGATCATATTTTAAATAATTATCTAATTTTGTAATGGTAATTATTTAAATTTAAAATTTTATTATTCTTTAATTTTATTATTCTATAAACACAATATTCTTTTTAAATGTACTTTTATATTTAGTTTTAATAAAAAAGTGCATTTATAAAAAGTTAACTGTAATATATATATCTTATATATCTGATATATATATATACTATAAGCATATTATAAATGTATATTTTTGTATACATTTTATATATATTAAATACTAATAATAAATTACTTATATATAATATAATATAAAGTTATGCATAAGGTTGCTCATTGAAACCTAGGGATTTAGACAAGATAGCATTTTACTAAAAAGCGAAATTCTACTGAAACTATATTAAAGTTATATTAAAAACTCTGGAGAAAGGTAAAACTGCCAAAACATATTAAACCTGCCAAAACTCTGCCAAAACTATAATAAATCTATAGTAAAATTTTAGCAAAACTAATCGTAAGATTTTGAAGAGGTTTAGGCAGGTACTAACCTTAGTTATGCAATTATTTATTGATCTAATATAAATAATTTTTTAAATTTAAATAAATTTATAATTCTTTTTAAACTTTATAAATAAAAAAAAATTATTAAAATTGGATTACTAAAACCTTTTTAATAAATTATAATTTATTAATAAAAAATATAATATTACTATAAAAAGTATATATTTTGTAAAATTACTATTTTCTATTAAATCAGTTGATTTCTAATATATCTCTAATTTCTTATATATTTTTATTAATGGAATTTTTATAGAAAATTTAAAACTACTAATAAGTCTTGTTTTATATATTACAATAGTAATGAAAATTATAAGATTTATGATTAACTAATTAATATTTAATACAACTCATTCAGGTGATTTTTCACTCCTTATTATGTAATAAATTTTGATTGGTTGATAAAGCTTTACAATTACATCATGCTAATCAATCAGTTATTTGTTTACTTCCTTTAGTTTCACTTTGAAAATTTACATATAGATTGCATTTTTTCTTTCTTTTAGGTTTCAGGCTCTTTCAATTTCGCATTTAAAGGTATATTTTCTTTGTTTTTAATTTTCTTTTCTTTTTTATTTTTACTTCATTTTTACTAACTTTATTTTATTTTTTTTTATAGAATTTTTTCTTTATTATCGTCCACTTATATTCATTTTTCTTTTATCTTTGTCTTTATTCCTATTTATTTCATTTTCCCTTTTCATTTCATATCCTTTCTTTTTTATTTTTCCTTTCATTTTCATTTATATTTTTTTCACTTTGTTTTTCCTTTCATTTTTATCTTTGCCTCCTTTATTTTCATTTTTCTTTTTATTTTCTTTCTTCCTTTAGGTCCTTAAAACTTGGTTAAAAGAAAAATAAAAATAAAAAAACAACTGGTTAGTAAAAATAAATTATAAACGAAAAATAAAAATGAAAAAAAATATACTTATCTGAAGTCTTAGAGATTTACCAAAATCTAAAGAAATAAGAAAGAAATGGGTCCTTTTAATTTCATGATCAAAGTATATTTTTTTTTTTTTTTATTTACTACTTTTCAATTCTTTTTATTTTTAGGTTTTGTTCTTATTGTATGTTTGATTTTAATCTTTTCCTTTTATTTTTTCAGGTTTTGGACTTTTATTTTTTCTTTGTTTAGATTTCGGTAACTCCCAAATTTTTCTCTTTTTTAGATTTCTGATTTTCTTTGAATAAATAGTTTTATTTCTGTTATTTTGATTGTTATTTCCTTGTCTTTATTACTAATAATTTTTCATTTTCTTTTCCTTTTATGATATTTTTATCATTTCATTTCATTCTGTTTGTTTCATTTCTGTTTCATTTTCATTCTTCTTCATTTTATTCTCATTTTTCTTCATTTTAATTTCCTTTCTTTTCTGTTTTCTCTTCTTAATTTTCTCCCTTTTCCTTTGTTTTCATTTTCATTTTTTTTCCTTTCATATTTCCTTTCATTTTTCTCTTTTCGTTATTATTTTTATTACTTTTTCTTCTCATTTTTCCTCTAACTTCGCTTTCTTGCCTTTCATTTTTGTTTCTTTTTCTTTGCTTTTATTATTTTTTATTATCTTTGCTTCTTCAATATTGACATCATCATTCATCTCGCTCATTTTTTGTATTATTTTTGATTTATCATTTTTAGATGTATTTTTAATCTTTGATTAGGTTAATTTCTATTTCTCTGGCTTTCAGATCACTTTATATGTCAAATAAACATTGCTATTAAATTATATCTATTACTTTATCTTTTTATTTCCATGTTTTTTCATTATTATTAATACTAATTATGTAAATTTAATTTCTATTAATACAATAAACTTTCAAAAGAATAAAATTATATGTTATGCCACATTACCAAAAAATTTAAAGTTAAAAAAATTAGCCAATCCAAAATAAGCCAACCAAAAATGTTTATCACATGATAGGGTGAGGAATAAATTCACCTTAAATTTAATTATATCACTATTATATATTATTAATAAATATATTTTTTAAAATAATTTAATTATAATTATTTATTAATATTATTAATTGATGTAATGATAAATTACAATAGTTATTAAATTATTAATTACCAATATTTTAATGATTTTCTATATTATTAATTATTAGTAATTAATTTAACAATAAATTATAATAATTATTAATAATTAACTTGATAATTAATTATATAATTATCTTAGGTTTTTACTTCAAATCACCGGGGGGGATCATCACCGTTGGCCAGAATTATCAATTTTTACCGGCACTATATTTGTTTAATGCTGGTCGATTGTCATAATTTCAGTCACCGGTGATCATCACCCCCGGTGATAGTTAGAAAAATTCATTATCTTAATTATTAATTGTGATAAATTTTTTGACAGTAAAATATTATTATATATTACAAAACTATTACAAAATATTATAATTTAATATATTCGATATAATTCATTAGAAATATTTTCTGGTTAAGTGGAGTATTTTAGAGGGTAATATTTACATACTATAATTATCAAATATCAATTCCTATAAGGATAAATAAAAAAAAAAAGAATATATATATTTAATATAAATATAATTATTATTAGAAATTTTTTTTTTTGGTGCGGGGGGGATATGCGTATCCTCCCTATCACGTAATTTTGCGATTATGTAATTTCAATATGTAAAAAACGCAAATTTAATATTATATATTTATATTATAGTGTCTTATTTATTTTATATCTTAAAGTTACAATAAATCTTGTGATTTCAAATTTAATGCAGGTTTAGAAAATAAAATTGAAATGAAAATTAATCAGCAATTAACATTTCCGGCGACCGAAGGGAGCCGGGCTCAAATTACTACTGTAATTCAAGCCGGAGGCTTGAATTACAGTAGTAATTTGAGCCCTATTTCATAATTCGTTTACACACTCTTATGTAGTTCTTTATTCTTTTTGGGACAGTTTCGTGAATCATGATACCATAATTTACATATAGAACATTGTCCTTTATTTTTTTTCATGCATTTGAAGTTTCTTCTTGAATATCATTGTTTGTGTTGCTTGAATAGTTTTCAATAGCTGATAGATACCTTTTATTAGCAGGTCTCCTCTTTCCTTTATATTGGTGTGGATTTGCAATATTAACAGTTCCAGCTTCACTAAACATGTTATTATGTTGATTGATTGTAATTACATCTAAAATATTTGTTTGTACTTCAATAAAATGTTATAAAAGCTCCTCAAACGCCTGACAAGACTTATTTTCAATTGCTAAGTTTAAAACTTTTTTACAAAGCCCAAGACCACGCCTATATTATTCTTTTTTCAAATCCAAATATTTAAATAAATAACATCTCCACGAATAGAATTTATCATCAAAAAAGTTCCAGTTTCTTGTTTTTCATTGTGAATAAGTTGAATTGATTTCAAAAGCATTTTCTGCTGCTGTAAGGCCTTCTTCAGAGTACCAACGGGAAGGAACTAGTTTGATGTTGATTACATTTATATGTTTTCCTGGCCAGATATCATTTTCTTTTTCACATCTGTTTTTATTTCAAATCCCAAATTATTTGCATATCGTTTCAAACATGTTTCAAGGATCTCAAATGTCGTAAATGTTTGTCCAGTATATATCTCTTAATGACTATCATTATCAGTTTCATCATCATCATTAATTTCGTTTGTATCATTTTCATTATCATTTTTATCATATATAGTATGGTAAAAATCGGGAATAACGTCTATCTAGATATAATGGATGACTAGTTAACGCAAATATTGCAAATTATAAAAGTTTTATAATAACTTGCCTTTGAAAATTGGTTAAAATCGCTTGTAAAAAATTTAGAAATCGTGAGAAAATTTGGAAAGAGGTCATCGTTATGATAAAAAAGTTTAATTGTCCGAAGTATGAGGACATTCTACTTCTACGCATTTCAAATGCAATGTCGTTCTGTACTATAGCCTGATCGACGAATGAAATTTCGTGTTACAAATATACAAATTTAGTCACTTGTTAAGTGTTTATTATGTTAAAATATATTAATATTGATTTTGCATCGCTAAAAAATAATATACAAACGCGTAACTCTGTGATATCAATAAAACTTTAATAAATAAATAAGAACTTTAAGCAGAAAGCGTTAAATTTTACTCATTTTGATAGAAGAAGTACTATATATTGTAACTTAGAACGAAAGTCTTTAGTGAGATATCTTAGACAAATAATTTTTAATATGTAAATGGACATGCACACTGACTTACAATTTTTTTTTTAGTATTAAACGTATAATTATTGATGATCATGTAATTATGCTGAATATTTCGGACGCTCCAACGGTTCCCGTTTCCTAGTTTATATATATGTTTCACAATCATAATTACGTAATAGGAAGGAAATCTGATTACATAATAGGGAGGACATGCATATCCCCTGGTACTATACTAATATTTATATTATATCCTAGAATAGTCTTAGGATTGATATCCCCTAACCTATCCGGATAATGCCGGATAATCGGATTATCTTTAGATAATCATCCGGTTTGGGTAACCATAACCTCTAGCTAGGGAAATTTACTTGTAAGTTATTCTATAACTGACAATGTAAAGAGTTACCTTACCTACTTTACATTCCAAAAATATTTTTTATTTTTCATTATACAAAAAAACAACTTCTACGTATACTATTTTATATTTATATTTATATTTTATGCATGTTTATATTAAATCTGTAGATACCATATGCAAATTTATAAAATTATTCATGTCTTTTAAGGTTAATTAAGGTTAATTATAACCCTTGATCTGAAGTAAAAAAACATCAGAAAAAAATTACTTGCGATTTTTCATCGATTCAAATGCTTTGATACGAAGTTGTTCGAGTTGTTCAAGATCGGAAATAGAATTCTAATCAACAATGAAGAAACGACTGGTTTATTGAATTTCTCGTATCTACAGAAATTTTATTTTACTAATATACCTTTTTGTTTTCCACGACTTCATCTTCATCCTCTACATCATCATTCCACTTAGATTTAAAAATTGGAACATCAGCCACTTTTTTACGAGGAGGTGAACTTGGTGCAGAATTATTTTCCTCTACTGATTCAACAGTTCTTTTCTTTAAATCATAATCTGTAACACTATCTTTACGATTATTTTTTTCTGGAGATAAATGATTGACTTTATCTATAGATTCTTTTGTATTAATTTCCTCCTTAGAAAAACGCCGTCGTTTAGTCATATCTTCTCTTTCTCTACTTCTACTAGGAGTTTTCTGACGTCGTCTGCGTTCTTCTTGCCTTCTCCTTTCTTTACTCCTACTTCTACTATGTCTATGACTCTTATGCCTTCGACGTTCCCTACTACGTTCCCTACTATGTTCCCTACCACGTTCCCTACTACGATCCCTACTTCTACTTTTACTCCTTTTATGTGAACGACGTCGTCTGTTTTCTTCACTTTTACTAGGACTGTATCTCCGCCGAGAACTTCTACTATCTTTCCTGTCTTCTTCTCTACTTCGGCTACGATTACGGTTTGGTTTATGCTCACGTTCCTATAAAGATTAGCTTGTAAGACAAATGAACTGGACTTGAACAACAGCAATGCAAATTTATTTCATTTTTCCTAATTAATTTCCTGTTCATTAACTAGCATACCTTTCTTTCGCGATCTTCTCTTCGCTCCCGCTCTCTAATATCTCGTAATCTTATTCTTTCTTCCTCCTCTTTTTCACGCCTCTTCCGAATTTCCAACAAGATTCGTTCATCTTCTTCCTGTTTTTAACACAAAGATTAAAAGTTAAATTATAACATTTAAAACATTTTGATAAAAATAAAAAATGCTCAACCTTTTTCCTCCGAATTTGTTCCATTTTTTGTTCAAGAAAAATTGCCGGAATTCCATTTTCACCTTCTTGAGCTGACAAAAGTAATTTCCACAATTCAGTAACAAAAATTGGGGCATTTTTTTCCAGGAACCCAGTAAGATTTATCTGCATCATTCTTGGATCCAAGTCCTAATCCGAAAGATTTATTATTTAGTAAGATCAAAGTAACAAAATGCTTGCAGCAGAATAAAAAAACTTAAAATCAACTAACAGGCTCTTCTAATAATCCAAACACGTAATTAACAACCACCTCATCTTCACCGCCCAATAATTCTACAATTTTTTGCGCAACCCATGGCCTAATGACAGTCAGGTTCACTTTTTTCAAATCAACCTAATAAATTGAGAATCGAATGTGGAAAAAAATAGTTGAAATAATTGTGAAGATAATAATAAGACAAATTTTTGTGCATTTATCCATTACCACTTTCTCTCTATCAAAGAAAGGACGAAAGAAGTACTACCAAATAAAAGCAAAAATAACAGAATCCCAATAAAACAAACTAATATTTTTTCTGGAAAACGAATGACTTAATTCGCGGGAAGTAAAAAAAAAAAATAAAAATCTATATTGCCTTCAATGGCGATTGATTTTGAAATACGGCCAGTAACAGATGCTGATACTAATGCTTTCAACAAAGAACTGCCTTCGTCTTACGAGTTTGTACTGGTAGCATTGAATCAAAAAGTAAACTAAAAATTTTGTTTATTTTGTGTTTGATATGATCATTAGAAATGTGTCTAGGACCAAACTTAGCCAATTAAGATAACCACAGATCATTGAGATTCGGCTTCTCAAAGCGTTGAAGAGCAAATTGCCCAACGACAGGTTAAAAAGGGTGTAGAATGTAGATATAAATTACAAAGAACAAATTAATAATTGAAATTACCTTCTGATTAAACTCTGAAGGAAAATTCATACTCTTTAATAATTTTTTTTGTTTATCAGAGAATCGGCTATCTTGTTCTAAGCTCGTACCCTATATTAATACGAAAAATAAATGAACCATTTCTATAAACTTTACGAGTAGATCGGATAGGACAAATTTTATTTTATATCAAAATCTAACCTTAAAGAAACCTCCATCACCCATATTGATAAATTAGTTGGTTTATATAAACGATCTTTTTTTTAAAAAAAATAATATTTTTACCTTTTAAAAACACCGAAAAAATTGATGTATTATAGGGGCACGTGATTATAATCAAATTACGCCACTGAACCACCATTGCGCAGTTTACTCGAGACGATAAATAAATAAAATAAATATACATATGTATTTTAATAAACTAATTCTAATCTATCTTGAAGAATTACAAAAAAGAATTACAAAAAAAATAAAAAATATTCATAAAATATATTAATTTAGAGAATTATTAATACTGAAGCTACCAATAATTTCCCAGCCTGATCCGCAGTCATTTTACACTGGCTCCAAATCTTAACCATCTCTTTACGAGTCAAATTTGCCAAGGACATATAATCACAATTATCATCTGAATTAAACTTTACTGGTTTAGTTTCAAACAATGCTTGTCTTAAAAAATATCTGACAGTATGAATTAAATCTAAATCAACCTCTGAAGGTCGGGAATGAAACAATGGATATTGAGTCAAATTTATTTGTACATGCCATCCACCAATCACGTCATCATTTTCAACTTTATTCGCGAAAAAAGCGAGAATCGCGTCACCAACATTATTTCTAGCTCGTAAAGGTCCTATTAGGCACGTAATATGTTCTGCAACATGTGAATGACCATAATCTACAGCTAATAATTTTCCGGCGCATATTGAATAACGTTTATTATCACTACTGTCAATGATCAGTGGGAAAAACAGAGATGTTTTGGACGGATAAACTCTTGATGACTTTGAACGAAATATCGGAGAAAGCCCAGTAGCAGTTTCTGAACATCCAAAAATTCCTGAAAACCGTAATTTTTTTGCATCTTCCGAATATAATGTGTGTCCAGTAGAATTACTTAATCCCTCAGCCCAAATACCATTTTTGACAGTTCTTAATTTTTGTGCCAAAAAAGCGGCATCCGGTAATGTCGGTTTATTTCTATCACGAGAATGTGTCCATATAGGTTTTGCAGGCTTTACAAATTCAATATAACAAGATTCAGATTCCCCTTGTGTTTCTGATGATTCAGTGCTGGGATGAACTATTTTATGTACGAAACCAATATCTTTTTGTAATGCTTCTATTATGACTTCTTTTGGCGGAAGAATCTGAGCCGAGAATTCAACTGTATGATTTCGGTTAAAATCTTTCGGGCAATCTTTGAAGACACGATTGTCCTGACTTGGAGTAACGCGAAATAAGTTTTGATGAAAAGCTGCCGTCAATAAAATTGTCAGCAAAGTAACATTTGGTTCTCTATTTAGCTTAACTGGTCTTGAAGATATTTCATATGTTCGATCAAATACGTTTGTCCAAGGATTTAAAAGTGCCCGTACATGATCTGGTATTTGATGAATAGGCGTACCTGGCTTTGTTTGATAATGTGACCTAGTTCTGTAGGTATTAATTAGAGGCTGTTCTTGACTCTCACTGATTTCGTCGAATTTAATCAAATTGGGGGTTTCATCATACGCTGCAATATCCAAGATTTTAATCGCCTGATCAATATTATCGCTCTCAGTTTCTTCATCTAATTCAAACTCATTTATTATATTACGATTTCTGCGTATCTTATCTCTTTCTTCCTTGGCTGGCGGAGAACAAACGCCTATATAAGCTAATGACTCTCGGATTGATATTACCAAATCTTGTATCTCTCTCATCCAATATAAACTAAGAAATTGATTTTGACACCATGATAATTCTTTAGATAAATCGAATTTACTATCGTGCTGTGTTGTTTCTTCCCAATACAAATAGCCACGTAGATGAGATATTAAATCTGAACCACCCTGTATAGGAAAATCATCCGGTAAGTTACGAGAAAAGCGACTCATTGCCGCGCTAATCTGTATCTCTTGATTTAGTGGTTGAACTATTGCCCCTCGATTTTGTAATATTGCTAATAATTTCAAATGTTTGCTTTAATAATAATATTTTCTTTTATTAACTATTAAGTAATACTTACCAGCAATAATCATAGCATCGTATAATGAACCAAAAATAGTACCATATACGACTAATAATCCAGAATGAAGATCCAACGGTAATTGTGCAAGGACTGTTCCAAGTCGAGTAACTTCATACTCATATGATAACACGCTTCCTTGAGCCCAATCATCTACTTCCTTGAATATCTTACTAGATTTAATAACAGCACCGGTTGCTTCCAAATCTTCAATTGCATAGTCAACAGCAGTATCGTCCGGAGGATCAAGACAGTGTGATAATAATTCACGAGGATCGCCAAGATTTGCATAAATAGATCTCAAAAGCAAAGAATTAAGAGGCGTTCTCTTAATTTCTGGGTTCCTTTCATTACTTAAATTATCAAAAAATTGTTTCGTTACGAATCGATAAATCTATGATGATAAAAATTTACATTAATAGACGATTAATAGATCACTTAGAGAAATAAAATAAATTAAATACCACTCCCGGTCCTACTCTTCCCGCCCTGCCTCTTCGTTGTTCGGCACAATCTTTACTTATCCACTGTTCGTTCAAACTATAAGATCGTGTTGTCTTATCATAATGCACGTCTTTACGCAAACAGCTGTCGAATATTATTTTCACATCTGGTACCGTAATCGAACTCTCGGCAACGTTTGTTGCCAAAATAATCTTATTAATGTAATATTTAAAGTGAATTACTTTTTAAAAAAATTAAGTATGAACAATAGTTTAAACTGAATCATACTTTTCGGCATCCATTTCGAGGACGTTGCATAATCAAACATTGTTCGTCAATAGTGACGGTTGAATGTAGTTTAATGATCATGAAATCCGGAAAAGAATGAGTCGACATCCTAAAAACGTAAGGTAATGAAAATGTAATAAGTTATAAATATTATTATTTTCTTTATTTTTTAAAAAGATTCTTTATAAAAAAAAGTGTAGAAATCTAATAAATACCGCTGCTGTTCACCAAGTATCATTAATTGATCCTCCTAATGTTTGACAATATATTTATTCCCTTCATGAGAATTAATTATATACGAAATGGTATATTGATGATTCTTACCATTTCAGCGATTAGGGCAATTCCCGGTACAAAAACAAGAAACGCGTCCTCAACCGGTGAATCAATGTGACATCGAAGTATCCAGCTTATAAAAAGATCACGACGTTCTTGCATCATAGATGGCTTTTTAGGATCATTCAATACAATCTTCTGATATGATTCGTATGTATCCATCCCTTGACAAACATCTTCTAGATAAAAAACATCAACTGGAAAAGTTTTTGCAGGAATATCAATCCAAGGAATTTGCGAAACAAACCCATCATTTTCAGTTTCGAATTCACAAAAATATCTTGTGAACTTTTGTACGTTCATGGTAGCCTAGTGAAAAATATTATCAACCCCTGACTAATCACGTCAACATAAATAATCGTCAAATCTATATACTCACTGACATAATAATCAACTTCAATGATGGATTTTCTCTTAATATAAAACAAAGATGCGCCATCATTAAATCATCATCAACATTACGCTCATGAATCTTTTAAAATGAGAAATTATGTTTAGCTTGCCTTTCTATAGAAGTTTAACTTAGTTAATTAGACTAAGAATTTATATACCTCATCCATAATAACATGAGTATAAGAGTTTAAATATCGATCTGCTTTCAACATTTCTAATAGAATCCCTGTCGTAACGTAGCGCAATCTGGTAGATGCAGAAAAACCTCCTTTACCTCCAATATGATATCCCACCTGACCATGAAGTGGAGTTCCCCGTTCGGATGCGACACGATGTGCAAGAGAAGTGGCTGCTATACGACGCTAAAAAAAGTATTTATTAACTTTCATTGCAAAAAATAAAGATTGATTTGTACGAGATAAAGTACGTTACCGGTTGTGTACAGATTATATTTACTGGAACGCGTCTTTGTAAACAATCATCCAATATGTATTGTGGTACTTGTGTTGACTTCGCGACATTATAATAGAATTAGAATATAACTCGACACTTTAAATAATTAAAGATAAATAAATTCAAATACCTTCCCACAACCCGTACTTCCACTTAACACGATTACTCTGTTTTCTCGGATAATACTAATAATATCCTCCCTACGTGATTCAATTGGAAGTTTTGTTCGTTTTATTTCAGGAATCCAAGCAGATCCGTCAACCACAAGAGACACTGGGGGCGAAAATTCCCTAGTTGGAGGTTTATTCTTTTTGACCTTTAACATTTGAACAGCGAGTTTATCAGGAACACCCAACGGGCATGGCTGTGAATTTAAATAATAGTATGGTTGTTCTTCATATTCCAAGTGATCCGACATTGACGTGAACATAGATCCATTCGATGTGAACATAGATGCATTTGATGAGCCATTCGATTTGTTGACTTTCTCAGGCATATTCCCCTTATTCAATTCAGGCGTGCTATTATCTGATATTTTTTTAAGCAAAGTAAGCCTGACTTGCTCACGTCTCAACTTTTCAAGATCGATTATTGATTCTTCACTTGAACTATAACTTTCCTCGTCAGAAAACTCGTCAGAATCAGAGGAAGACGACGAGCGAGTATAATCTATCTGTGTGAAAGGTTTATAAGCAGAATCAGAATCTGAGATATTTTTTAAAAAATTCGTTTCTTCCGTATCTTTTGCATCATGATAAACTTCGCTATTTGACTTTTCTGCTATAGTTCTTAAAGAATCTCCATTAGCTGACAAACGTGAACCGAAATACCACTCTGAATCATGCTCTGCCATTTTTTGAAATACAGGGAGAACTTTATATGTTATGTTTGAACGCGTCTGTGATTCTATTAGATTCTGCGTCTGCGGTTACGTAATGCCAATCCAAATGTTCGATTTTAGTTGGTCAAATATAAACAATATAGATAATATGGAAACGATGTACACAGTTATTGTTGCTAAAAAACGGAACCAATTTCCCGATAGTATTCCACTTTTTTTCCGCGGGCTATCATAGTAATTTCCATAGACCATAAAGCCTTTATTGATTATCATAATAGTAATAATCAACATTACAAATCAAATGAAATACAATGACAAATCAAATTTTTATTTATTTTTATTTTTTTTTTTTTTAAGCAGTTTCTTTGAAAAATTGTCACGTGATTGACCGATATAAAAAATTACTCGAAATTTTTTTTTTTTCATCTAGATTTTTTTTTATATGAACTAATGGGTTTTCACAATACTGAAGAGGCGATATTTACTCAGCCGCTTGATGTTTCCACTTATAATACTTCTTTGAAGACAGAAACTTCGACAACAATAACTAAATCATCAAATGTAACTTCGACAAAATGTTCGACAAGTTCCAAAAAAAATTTTACAAATGGGCTAACAAATAATCATATTCTTAGACATTCATTTCGAACGTCTGATGCTATTAAAACATCTTCAAACACACCACCTACTTTTTTTAAAAATAATAACTCTGTTAAAGTAGAATGTCAAGTGCGAGCACGTATTCCGACTTCTACTGGAGAATTTTTTCTCCACCTTTATAGAAATAATCGAGACAATAAAGAACATTTAGCAGTTGTATATGGTGATAATATTCGAAGCAATAGTTTAGATGCTTCTCGGCCAGGAGAAAATGAAATGGATAGAATTATAAGGGGAGCATATAAGGGTAGGTTAAAACCTGGTCAAATAAAATCAGATATTAGTGATGGTGATGATCACAATATATCATCAATACAGTTACCACCACCTTTAGTCAGAATTCATTCCGAATGCTTTACTGGAGAAACGGTTCATAGTGCAAGATGCGATTGTGGTGAACAATTAGATGAAGCTATGCGACTAATGCAGTTGGAAGGTCATGGAGTAGTTATTTACTTGAGGCAGGAAGGTAGAGGAATCGGTCTCGCAGACAAATTGAGGTGAATAAAAACTTTTATTAAGTATGAAGGTGTTTATTATCTCGATGAATTAAATAATTGATTTGATATGATTTTTTTATTAGAGCATATAATTTACAGGATTTAGGATATGATACAGTAACGGCTAATCTTTTTTTGAAACATCCTCCTGATCTTCGTAATTATGATGTTGCAACAAAAATTCTAGATGATCTTAACTTATCTACCATTCGATTATTAACAAATAATCCTGACAAAATTGAACAAATCGAGGAAGCTGGAATTAAAGTTATTGAACGCGTTCCAATGATTCCTATAACATGGCAAAACAATCTTGACTCAAATCGCATTGGAAAAGAAGTAAACCAATATCTAAAGGTAAAGGTAGAAAGGATGGGACATTTATTAAATATACCGGAGACATTACTACACATTGACAATATTTAATTTCCTTCCTAATTTATAGACTAGTTTATTTATTATAAATTAGAAAATAACTTTTTTTCAGATTAGATTTAAATTAATTATTTTTTTTTTTCTCTTTTACTAAATTTAATATATACAATCGTTGCATAATTCTATTTAATGCCATTTTTTTTAATATATATATAAATAAAAAAAAAATTTATGATCATCTAAGCTCCTCCCTAACTACACAACTACAAAACTTTTTTCTATTATGCATATTAAATTTATTATTTGCTTGTTATATACAAATATCAAAAATAAAGAAAATTTCTATTAAATGAAATCTAAAAAAAAAATCATTCAACGTCTAGAAATATCGGTAATAGGAGCCGCTCTAATCTCAGCAAGGTCTATAGATGCATCTCGTTCTTGATCCAATTCACCAATCAAGCATCTGTTTTCAAAATTTAAAATGGTTAAAAAAAAGATGCATTTAAATACTTGTTGTATTTTGTTGCAAATAATACGTTACATATTGTCTCCTCGTATTATATATAATCCAAGAGGCACTCTTTCAACTCCCTCAGTTTCTGAAAAAATACGTTCATGACATCCAGCTAGGATCACATTTGTAGTTTGATCAAATCCCTTTAAAGTTCCCTATATATTAAATGAATATATTTTTTTAAATTATTAATTTAAATAAATAACAAAATAAATATACATTTGTATACCACTATAACTCGCCCATCGGAAGTAATTACTTCGACTGTTACTGAGAAATATTACATTTGTAAAAAAAAAACCAACAATAAGTGAAAACCCAAATAAATAAAAATTATTTAAACATACAATCAACATATTTCTGCAAATCAGTCATCGTACAATTTTTTTCGCGATAAAAATTTCAAATATTTCAACGCGTTTAGTCTAATTTTTTTAGAAACTTAAATAATATTTAAATGATTTACTATAAATTTATATCATCACACAATTGATCGTCCTTAATTTCTCATTTGCAGATTGATCAAAGAAAAATATTTGCGTGGGATTCCAGGAGTCAAGGCATTTTTGACTGGCTGTTTTCCTTGGCTAGTTAAGGATTACATTAATATATCTCATACTGTTAATAATTTATAAAGTAAACGGTAGTAAGGGAAGTTCAGCATAGAAAATGGCACGAGCGAAAAGATTCATAATTTCGTTAACTGTCAAAGTTGAGTTCGAGATACAGAGAATTGTAAAACAAGCCAACAAAATGAACAGAAAGAAAGATGGAAAGATCAATTAAAACAAAAAAAATTACAAATATTTTTCATGAATAATTTTATTAACCATTATTAACCATTAAAAACAGTATTTCTTAAATTTCGAATTAAGATTACTTTAAATTCGTACCAAACTTAACTAACCAGGACAAGGAACATGTGAGATTATTGATATTATAAAATAAATTCTCTGGAGAGATTTCGCTTGATAATTTATTACATTAACAAAAAAAAAAATAAGTATTTTGTATTTTTCAATGTTTTGCATGGAACATACTTTATCCAGTGTAAATATTTACTCCGGTATCATTTGACTTGCAAATGGCTGAATAATGAATGTATCAAAGATCCTAAGTTTTAAATAGCTTTATTTAGAAAGAATCAGAAAAACCTTAATATGCACATTGTTAAAATTTTCGAATGTAGATTTCTTTTCATATATCAGGTCACACAAATCTATTGCTTATCGTAAAAATTTTCTCTGTATACATTCTTTGAGGTATGAACTTTTTATTCTTATTGACTTAATTTTACTTATACTAACACATTTATATAATGTTCAAAAGATTTATTTCTACGCCCAAGAAAATGACACTGAGTTAAATTTGGAAAGTAGATCAAGTTATAAAGAAGTTTCGTGAATTATTAGGGAAGGACAATGAAAAGTATGACGACCATGTAAGTTATAAAATAACTTTGAATCAATTTATAATACAATTATAAAAATTATTATTATTTAGACCCTGATGAGATTCGCAACCGCTAGAAGCTTTCAATTGGTAATATAATTTTACTTGGAAATTTTTGAAATTATAAATTACTTATTTAAAATACATAATACATTTAGGTTAAAGCAAAGGAACAACTTATAGAAACTATTACTTGGCGCGATTTAGAAGGTATCGATTCAATTCCTCTTCCTATATTAAATCCTGACACTCCGATTCTTTATCCTGTAAGAGGACTTGGACCTTTCGTGCCTGACATCAATGTTGAAGCGGGTAATGGTGTACCAGAAAATATATTAAGGATCTACGAATATTTTGGCGGTAATTCTGTACACAAGACAGATAAAGAAGGAAGGGGAATTTACATTGAAAGAGTGGTAAGAAAATTAAATGTTAATTTATTACATAATTAACGTTCAATCATTTCTATTTATAATTTTTAGGGATATCATGATTCCAAAAGGCTAGCAAAATATGTAAAACAAGAAGAGTTAACAAATTGGCACATTAGATGTCAAGAATTCTCACGTCGTGTTATTATGCCAGAATTGAGTAGAAGAGCGGGTAAAATTATTGATAAGGAAACAGTAATATTTGACTGTGAGGGAATGGGCTTTCATCGTAAGTTCTTGTGTGGCTTCTTTTTATGTTTAAATTTTTTCTAAAAAATTTTTTATATATATAGAACTTCATTTGCCAAGTTTAACTCTTTATCGTGCAATCGCAGAATTAGATCAAAAATATTATCCAGAAAGATTAGGAAAGTTGTTCGTTGTAAATGCACCTTTTTATGTTTATAAAAATTTGGACGTTAGCAAAAAAATGGTTAGATCCTGGAATGTTAAAAAAAGTTCATATTTGTGATAAAGATTTTAAGGTATGTGTAAAAAAGATAAATATTTTTATTTAAACCGTCTTCCTTTTTTTTAAAAAAAAAAATTTATCTAGAAAGTTTTACTTGAACATATTGACGCTGAAAATATTCCCTCGTTTCTCGGCGGAACGTGCAAGTATTCTCATATGCAGGTATTAAAATTTTCATTATAACTTGTTTAAATATTCATTTGGCGTAAATATGCATCTGAGGCACAACTGGTAACAAATTTTTTAATTTGGAAACTGTATACTAGGTGGATGCGTTCCGTCTGTGATTTTGAATAATATTTCACCCCTTACTTCATCTCTTCCTTTAACCCCCACATCAACTCGACCTTCCACACCTATCTCTCCTGAATCCAGATTTATTGGGCGTTTTCGTATTCTTAAAGGAGATTTTCGTTCATGCGAAGTCATTGTTGCAAATAGTGGCGAAGATAGTAGCATTAGTAAAAACAATGTGGAAATAAGTTTTAGAGTTGTGGAAGGGAAAGGAGAAGTTAAATTCGGGGTAAATTTTATCAAAGTTGATTCTAAAACAAGATATGAAGAAAAAATGTAAGTTAAATCAAAATTATAGTATGGTATGATTAATAAAATTTCGTATTCGTATCAATAACGATTTTTTTGTTATATAAAATGTATAAAGAATAATGTCTCCAACACTTTTGGTTGATGATGATTCTATTATGACACATAAGCATGCATTTCAAACCGATGATACAGGTGAGTTTATATTTACGTGATATTTCGATCAATGGAGCGAATCTGATTCTTGTGTGATTGAAAATTCTATTATGGTTAATGGTGAATTATTTGGAGATTAATAAATTTTATATACAGTATATAAATTTTTTTTTTTGTGATACAATATAAATCAGTGCATTATGTACAATTGGAATCATTGATCACGTGAATATGTTAAAAATGATCTTTCGAGAATATTCCAGATATAATAGTCTACTATATAAAGTATCTGAAAAAAATTCGATAATTCTTTCTCGACATTAAAAATGGCGTCTGCGGAACTACTTTACAAACAAGCTAATGATGCTTTCTTTGAAGACGATTATGACGAAGCTTTAGAGCTATATAACAAAGCTATTGATTTGGACGCGACTAACCCTGAATATTTTTTGAAAAGGTTATTTATTTTATTATAATAGTAATATTATGACATTTTATTGATAAAATGATTTTATCTAATTAGGTCGGCTACATATCAAAAAATGAAAAAGAAGGGTAAAGAATCCTTAGCCGACGCCGAAAAAGCGCTCAGTTTAATTGAAAGTAATGAACATACCGAACAAGACTCAATTAAAGCAAAAGCCTTATTGAGAAAAGGGTAACCGGATTATCTAAAATTTGTCATATTATGATTGCATATTGTTCGTTTATCTACAAATAAAATTATATTTATATACTTTTTCTTTAGTATTGCGTTATTTGAACTTAAAAATTATCAAGAAGCAAAGAAATCACTCGAGTCTTCTAAAGAATTAAATCCTAATGAAAAATCATTAGCTAAATGGTTAAAAAAGACTGAAGCAGAATTGGAAAAAAGTAAGACGAATTATTTTTATTTGCCAATGCAGGAATTTTTTATTTTTGGTAATTATTAAATTATCGACTCATTCAACGGAATGAAGTTCCCAAACCAACACCAACACCCCCAGATTCAGCTGGTTTCTTATCTCAAAGTCGTGTAAGGCATGAATGGTATCAAAATGATAACTTTGTTATTGTCAGTATTTTCATCAAGAATGTCAAGAAAGAAACGGTTGATGTTTACATGACGGAGAAATCTTTATCGGTCACGGTAAAACTTCCAACTGGATCTGATTATTCATTAGAACTTGAACCACTTGCACATGAAATAGTTCCAAAAGAAAGTAAATATGAGGTATTGTCCACTAAAATTGAGATTAAACTCAAAAAGGCCAATGCTGGTGCTAAATGGGGAGTCTTGGAAGGAGAAGATGCTGTGGTAGGATCGGTTGCTTATCCATCATCTGCAAAACGCGCAAAAAATTGGGATGCGTTAGAAAAAGAAATCAGTAAAGAACAAGAAAAACCAGAAGGAGAGGCAGCTTTGAATTCTCTATTCCAACAATTATATAAAGATGCTGATGATGATACTAAAAGAGCCATGTTGAAGAGTTATACAGAAAGCAGTGGAACTTGTCTCAGCACAAATTGGGGTGAAGTCAGTAAAGGTAACGTAGAAACAAAACCTCCCGAAGGAATGATTGCCAAAAAGGTAATGTCTGCAAATTTGAAATTTTCTTTCACACACTCTTTTTTTTTTTGAAACATATGATTTATTATTCATCTTATTGAATTGATTTGTTAAAAATATAATAGTGGACATCCTAAGCTTTGAAAAAGCTTTTTTCTTTATTTAAAATTTACAATTTTCAGCGGATCTAGGAAAAGGTATAACATCTTTTATATTTTCTAAACCAGTAATATACAATAAAAATCTTTCAATTCCCATACCAAAACCACCGTGAGGGACACTACCAAATTTTCTTAAATCTAAATACCATTTATAATCCTCCAAAGATAAACCCTTGGTTATAATATTATTTTCTAAAATTGAATATCGCTCTTCTCTTAAACTACCGCCAACCAATTCACCAATTTTAGGAAATAATAAATCAGTACAAGCAACAGTTTTATTGTCATCATTTAAACGCATATAAAAAGGTTTTATTTCTTTTGGATAATTAATAACGAATAAAGGAGAATTACAATAAGTAGTAGACAAAAATTTTTCATGATCAGACTGAAGGGGAGAACCAAAAGAAATATCAAAAGAATTTTTTTTAAGAATATCTATAGCGTCATTATAAGACATCGTAATAAAAGGATTTTTTAAAGTATTTTCTAACCGATTTAATAAATTATTATCAATAAATTGATTGAAATAATCGATATCTTGATAAGAATTATCCAATAAAAATTGGATAATATATTTAATCGAATTTTCAACAAAATTGTATAAATCACTCAAAGAAGTGATAAAAGAAATTTCGCTTTCTAACATCCAGAATTCTGATAAATGTTTTGAAGTAAATGAATTTTCGGCCCTGAAAATTGGACCGATTGAATATACACGAGGGATGTACGATGAAATTGATTCTGCATGTAATTGACCAGACACTGTTAAATAAACTGGTTTACCAAAAAATTCTTGTTTTGATGTAGTATTTGATGTTGTAAGCTTGAATACTTCACCACCACCCTCACAATCTGATGTTGTTATAATTGGTGTATGTATTTGTATAAATTCATTTCTCTATTTAAATAATAATTTATTATAATTAGTTTAAGCAAAAATATAAAAGTTATACAGTAAGATGTTCATAGTACCTGAAAAAAACGTTGGAGACCTAGCATAGTAGAATTTCTTATACGTAACATAGAGCTAAAAATATTTGATCTAAACCGTAAATGAGTTATATCACGAAGAAATTCCATCGAATGAGGTTTTTTTTGCAGGGGATAAGTCTGATAATAAGAAAATATTAACATTTATTTGAATATATATTTAATTCGTAACATCTTACTTACAGGATCACATTCACCTAAAATTTCAACTTTATTAACTTGTAATTCTTTAGTTTGTTCTTTTCCAATACTATCAACTAATATACCATGTAATCGAACACAAGTACCAGTTGTCAGTCTAAATAATAAATATAAAAATGTTGGAAAAAGATTTTTTTTAAAAAAAAAAAATAAATAAAATTAATTCTATCAAACTTTTTAGCAACTTCATTTGAAAGTATAGCTTGTAAACCTTTCACGCTTGTACCATCATTAATAGAAGCGAAAGAAACATTTTTTTGTATTCTTACAGTACGTATCCATCCGTTTACTTGTATTTCCGCACCTACTGGAGACGATGTTATTATATTGTTTATTGTTCTTGTTGGTAATAAGTTGGATAATACGTTGGGTAATTTAGAATATGAACGTTTATTTTTATTATATAATATTTTTAATTTATTTAAATTACTTCGTTTAATAAAAATCATTTTCAACAAAGATAAAAAGTTTGATTATCAATTTGATAATTCGCTTAAAAATCCGAAAATATGTGATAACTGCGAATAATTGTGACAAATAACCATACGTGGTAAAAGAAATTCATTAAACACTTTTGCGCGTTTTATTTCAACTAAAATATGATGAGTAGAAGCGCTTATCACGCTGGCTCTTGGTACTCTGAACAAGGTAAAAAAATATTGATTTATACTGAAGTATTACAGTCAGCTCTCTATAAATACATTCTCCTATTGGTAATAATCGTAATTTTCACAATAAATACGTATAAAGAAGTGTGCATTTATAATGGGCTAGAATTATTTGTGGAGTGTAGTGGATGCATTTATTGAATTTTTTAGAGAGCTGTCCGTACCGTGTTAGACAATATTATGTAAATCGGGCAACTAACATTTATACTAATATCAATTGTTAAAGGACCTCGCTTAAATAAAGAGCTTACGCAGTGGTTAGATGAAGTTCCACCTACAACAGTAGACGGTGTTCCTATACCTGTTCCCGGTGCTAGAGCTATTATTGCTCCGTAAGAGAAAAAAATTTTTTTTCGATATCTATAAATGGTAGCTTTTGGTCTGATTAAGAAATAAATTTTATAATTTTTAGACATGCAGGATATTCATATAGTGGACCCGCCGCGGCATTCGCTTATAAAAGTATCAATCCCGATTTTGTGTATATATTTTGATATTCACTTTACAATACAGTTGTTTATATCATTAAAAAAAAATTGAATAAAAATATAATATATTATATTTTTTGTTTGTCTTGTTTTAGAAAACGCGTATTCATACTTGGACCTTCGCATCATGTTCGATTTTCTCAGTGCGCGCTTTCTCAATGTCCTCAATACGAAACTCCTTTGGGAAATTTGATTTTAGATACTGAAAGTAAATATATCGTTTTCATTGTGTTATATTTATAAACAAATTTATTAAATTTTTTTTTATATTTATACAGTTATCGAAGAATTGAAACAAACAGGACATTTTGAAATTATGTCTCAAGATATTGATGAGGAAGAACATAGTATTGAAATGCATCTACCATATACTTATAAAATTTTAGAAAGGTTTTTTTTTATTTAATTTTATTCTTATTAATATTTAGCATGTTTAATAATTTTATTCTTTCATTCTTTATTAGTAAGATTGATTCCATTAAAATTGTTCCTGTATTGGTGGGATCTTTAACTGCGGACAAGGAAATGTTTTATGGAAAATTATTTGCTCCATATCTTGCTGATCCATCCAATCTTTTCATCATTTCATCTGATTTTTGTCATTGGTGAATAATTAAGTAATTTTTTTCTTTCTTAAAGATGATGATAAAGTTTAAATAATTTTTTTTTTTTTGTGCTTAAATTAGGGGACATCGATTTTCATATACGTATTATTCAGCATCACAGGACAGTGATGGCATTTATCTTTCACGTAGATCTGATACTTCATTGACAACCCCTATATATAAATCCATTGAAAATCTTGATAGGAAAGGAATGGATATCATCGAAAAGATAAACCATAAAGAATTTACTTCGTATCTTGCTAAGACAAAAAATACTATATGTGGAAGACATCCTATTGGGGTACTTTTATGCGCAATTAATGCATTACCAAATCATAATAATAATAAAAATGATTCAGTTGTTGACGAATCTCAACAACCGAAGATTCGATTTATACATTATGCACAATCTAGCCATGTAAAACACGAAGGAGATAGTAGCGTTAGTTATGCCTCAGCTTACGTTTACCTTCCTCAGAATTAAATATATTAGAATCAGTTTTTGGCATCAATTTAATAAATATCATAAATTGGGTAATTTTCTAAATTTTCCTTGTAACCATATTCTGTACATTTGTAATTTACGATGTCTATTTACGATTAACCTACGATCTATAGCATTTTGTTCAATCGAAAATTTTGATCCCCAAATTTTTTCGATTTCATCTATGTTAAATAAAAAAAAGAAAATTGAATATGGCTTGTTAAGAACACATACAAAATATATCTTAAAATAACGTACAAACCTGATGTAAAAAAATAAACTCTTGTACCGTCACCACGAACATAAAAATTATCAGACAACATACGGCCTTCTTTAAATCTTAATTGTACCATATCATACCTACCATAATCTAATTTAGATAGGATAAGTCAGAATTATGAGAAAATAATAATCATATAAAATAACAATACCTCTAAATAATACAAGACCGCCGGGTTTAAGCATTTTATAAACATTATCAACAGCTTGATTCCAATCATTTGGACATAAAGCAGACATTACAAATATTAATACAACAATATCTAAACTATTAGGTTCAATATATTCAATTGGAATATGCTTATTTGTTAAATCCCATACAAATGCTTTACAATGATTCGGATTATATTCTTTATTATTCTAAAAAAGAGAGTGTAAATTTCTTTAGATAAAACAATTCTTTTTTCCCCAGATTAAAAGTAACTTAACTTTAACTACTTGAACAGCGTTTTCGGCGAAATCACAAGCATAAATAAATAAATTTGAATTTTTATTAATAGCAAGTAAAGGAAACATCGTATTTCCTGCTCCACATCCTATTTCAAAAATTTTTTTATTTCCACTCTGTGAAATCCATTTTCATAATATTATTAAAAGAAGTCATTAAAAAAAAGAAATAAAATTTAAATTGAACTTACATCAATATTTGTCGTATTATGTAATTCAGGAAATTCAACTTTTAACCATTGACGATCTTTAAAAAATTTATTTTCATTATGTTTGTAAAATGTATTCCAAAATTCTGATGGATTTTTTAAATATTTTTCTTTTGAAAATATAATCTTATTTGTTAAATCGTTTTAATAAAACTATAAAAATAAAAGATTATAATGAAATTTATCTTTACGTTGTTCTTCTAATGCCATTGGATTATTTGATTGTAATGATACTTTTTGTTTAGCAGCCTCTTCTTGTTCTTCATCCCAATCAACGTGATCCCTTTTTTTTAAAAAAAAAAATTTTTGCAACTAATGTATTTATATAATATATAGTTATCCGTTACTTTCTTACCAAGCATTATGACGCCATACATCATCTTTATTTTCTAATAAACGAGTGCCAAAAGTTTTTGATTCTTGACGAATATCTTTAACGCTAGACCAATCCTTTTTAAGTTTTGTGTCATCAGAAGGGGGAGACATATCTTCCTTTTCGGTTGCTTGTAACATATTAGTAGTACTATATTTATTGATAATATAAGCTGAGGAAAGAATATAAAGTGAATTTCGAAAAGGAACTTTGAACATTTTAAACATTTTTACAATATAAGTAAAAATGTGACAAATTTTGATTGGGTGGTTATTTAACGAAAATACGAGTGGAAAAATATCTTATTGGAGGATCAGTTGGATATATCTAAATCTAATATAATAAGATTTAAAATTTTTTTTTTTTTTTTTTTTTTTAAAAAAAAAAAAAAAAAAAAAAAAAATAAAAAAAAAAAAAAAAAAAAAAAAAAAA
>QZLH01000035.1:74995-137893 GCA_003833135.1 Oehlia diaphana
CAACAACGTCGAATATTTTATGTAAAATTAATAAAGCATCCTTATACCTAAATAATTTTATATTAATCAAGATTTTGTTAATAAAAAAATTTTTTTTTTTTTTTTTTAACAAAAAAAAAAAAAAAAAAAATTTTTTAATTTTTTTTTTTAAAAAAAAAAAAAAAAAAAAAAAAAATAATTTCATATTTCTTATTTCATTCATTCATTCGTTAATTCATTTTTTTTTTAGGATTTTCTGAAAAATTATTTTCTACTTTAACTAACTCACAATTTAATGATCGTTTTGAAATAAAAATATTATCATTAAATCTAATTTCTCGTATAATTGGTATTCATAAATTAGTTTTATTGAATTTTTATAGTTATTTACAAAGGTATTTACAACCACATCAACGTGATGTTACATTAGTATTAGTAATATTGGCTCAAGCTTGTCATGAACTTGTTCCTCCTGATGTATTGGAACCTGTTATAAGAGTCATTGCTAATAATTTTGTTAGCGATCACTGTGCTAGCGAAGTTATGACTGCCGGGTATTATGTCATTTTAATTTTATTTCTTTTTTAATTCATTTATTATTTATTTTTTTATTAAAAAGAAAATCATCTTATTCCATTATACAGTTTAAATGCTATTAGAGAAATTTGTACGAGACAGCCATTAGCAATGGATGCTATTCTTTTACAGGATTTAACAGAATATGGTAAAGATAAAAATAAAGGCGTTATGATGGCTGCTAGGTCGTTAATTGGATTATTCCGTGAAATTAATCCTGAATTATTGAAACGAAAGGATAGGGTAAAAAACAAAATATTATTCGAGTTTTTGGTTGAAATTTTTTTTTATTCGAACTTTGATTTAAAAAAAATATGTATGTTTACTAGGGTAAAATAGCAAGTATGAATTTAAAAGATTTTAAACCATTACAATATGGTGAAGTTCGCGCTATGGAGAGAATCGAAGGAATTGAATTATTAGAAGAGTATAAAAAACAATCATCACTTGGTGATGATGAACATAAAGATGGTAAGTTAATTTATACAACTAATTGTTATTATCTTGATATTTAGGAATTTCTTGTTTAATTTATACATATTATTTAATATGTATATAATATAAATATAGAATGGGCAGAATGGGAAATTGCTTCAGATGATTCTTCAGGCGAAGAAGGTTGGATTGATATTCCTTCCGATGATGATCAAGATATTGTTGTTAGTGATAGTAGTGATGAAGAAATTGACAAAAATAATGTGGATGTAAATGAAAAGAATGTTAATGAAGAGAAGGTTTCAACTTTAGCAACGACTCAAGTAATGATTACCGATTCTACTTCTACATAGTAACGTATGTGTCTGGAGGATTTTTTAATCAAAACTTTTTTTTTTTTTAGCTTTTGACTCCGGCAGATTTTGCAAAGTTAAATGAGCTTAAATTAGAACATAAGACTGAACAAATAGTAGATGGAGGAAAACGAAAAAGAAGTTCCACGTATGTTATTAAAAAGTATTATCAACTTCGAGTCAATATCTAATGGATTGTCTAATGAATTATCATTAAATCAGACAACAAGATGAACCATCCGATATTATCGATGTTAATACGATTACTGGTCCACGTAAAAAAGCTAAACAAGATTATGAAGAACGTATAGAATCAATTAAATCTGGACGAGAAGGACGCGAAAAATATGGAAGTTCGAAAGGTAAAAAAGTTGAAGGTGCTAGCACCACTAACAAAGAAAAGGCAAGGAATAAAGCTTTTATGATGGTAATACACAAGAAAAATGTATTGCATAAAAAGAAGATGAGCTTAAGAGAAAAACAGGTATGACTTTATTCATATATATATGTATAATATTTATTTTTAGATACTTGAAATTAAATTTTGTAATTAAATTGTAGATTCAATTAACAAAACGAGTTAATAATAAAAGAAAATCAAGGAAAAAATAAATTATTTATATTATTTTACCCGTAAAAAAAAAAAAAAAAATATTTTTTTTTGGTGAAGTTCATTTATCATCATCAACAACGTCGAATATTTTATGTAAAATTAATAAAGCATCCTTATACCTAAATAATTTTATATTAATCAAGATTTTGTTAATAAAAAAATTTTTTTTTTTTTTTTATAACAAAAAACAAAAAAAAAGTGATAATTACGTTTTAACAGATTCTTGTAATGCTTGATCTTTTGATTTGGAAATATGTTGTAAAGTATATGATTCTTCTTTTTCACGTTCTTTATCCAAAATTTCATTCTCTTTTTCTCTACATTCACATTCATATTTTAATTTGCTAATTTCTAATTTAGATTCTTGACATTGAGCATTTAATTTTTGTAAATAAAGTGTCTGAAAAAATATTTTTTTTTTTTTATTATTATTAATAATTATCTAGCTTTGATAATCACCTGGGTGGGTGTCAATAAATTTTGATATCACGAATAATAGTTTATAATTAAAAATGAGAATCAACTTACACCGATTTCTAAGATATCAGTAGCTTCTTCCATCGTTGCAAATGATTTTCTTTTTGTAAATGTCTTTTTCAAGAAAATAAAAAAAAAGTAAACAAATGTTGTAACATAAAGATAACATACTTTTATATAAATTTACCCTTTCAAATGAATTATCTTCGTTTTTATTAGGCATATTTAAAAATGAGTATCGTAAAATAACGAGTCGAAATGTGTTTTGGGTGATAGTGATATCTACGAATTTAAATAACGGTATAAAGTTTAAATTTGACGATCCTGTCGATCATAACGCGTATGACGTCATACAATTTTAGGTCACATTATACATCTTTAATATATTTTTTAATTGAATTTAAAGTAATAGATCGATACAATTTTAAACGTGGAAAAGAGGAAAAATACCGAAAAAAAAGAAAAATCAGAAAGTATTATAAATATCAATGCGCATTGCGCATGTTTGTGTATCATAGTTTATTTAATTATTCCTTCTCATAACATGATTATAATACAGTATTATTCATCATCTAAAACCGGTAAAAAGGTTGCAAAAGTTAAATAACTAGTATGACCTTTAGTTTCATTCGGTGTCTTAGTAACGTATAAATTTGGAGGATCTTGTTTAGATTTAGAAGAATTATCATCATCTTGTTCATTTTGATCTTTACGTTTACGCTTCTTATCTTGTTGTACTTTAATTTTATTTACAGCATCAGCAACTGTATAAACGGGTATCGTTTTAACATCATGTTCACGAATAAGGCATTCATACATTTTAATTTCTATTGTAAATAAAAAAAATATTTAATATCCAATTTTAATTTTACATTATTAATTTTTCAAATTAATTACTTACCAACAAACCCATTTTCATTCAAGGATGCGCAAGTTCGTTGTACTTGTTCAATGCATGGACTAAAACAACATATTTTACCGATACGATTTTGCTAAGAGAATATCAATTGTTTGTATGAATATATATGAGGAAACAATTAATAAATGAATCGCGATTTTAAGCGAAAGATAACCTTAAATGCCTCTTTTGCTGCTGAAATTGCTTCCCATGGTGCAGGTAAATCCAAAAAAACTAAAATAATACTTCTTTTAAATATTATTTGCATAGAACATTCATTAAATTTCAACAAATTACTTACCAGCATGAACTATATTTGTAATTCCAAAACCATCCTTGCAAACATCTCTACATTCTACCGTAATGAGATCTGATAAACCATGTTCCTCGAATTCCTTTCTAAAAAATAAGTAAAACATCAATATATATATATATAATGAGTTAGGGCTTAGATTTTCATAATTAATCAAATTCATTATTCAGATATTTTTTTTTTCTCACTTTACGGCTTTCGCTCGCTCTTCGTGAAATTCAAATGTATATAAATGACCATTTGGTGCAATTGTACGCGCCAGAGAATGCGAAAATGATCCACTCCCCGTTCCTAATTAACAATATCAATAATATCAATGGAAATTAATTAACGTGTTAAAATATGAAATCTATCAAATTTTGAAACGTAAATTTTACCAGATTCTAATACTACCGAACCAGGTTTTAAATCGATGTAGGTTATTATATAAGAAATATCAGCAACATATAAAATTTGCGTTCTGTGTGGAACTACATGCGTCCATAATTCTGGCGTTGGGTGAAGTAAATACATGAAACCTCTACCATTATGTGAAGGCATCTATAGAAACAAACCATTTAACAAATAAATATAAAATTAATATATTCGTAATAAAGTTACTTACCTTTGTACCATATTCTTTACCTATCATATCTATATGTTTAAATGTCCCAAATTTATTATTATATGTTTTCCGAGAATCAACTATAAGTGGTGTCATATTTTCGCGCGACTATATAAAAGAACCTTTTTTTTTAAAAAAAAAAATTTAAAAAAAATTGTGTAATATTACAACTTACTAAGTGAGCGATAACCAAATCGCCTTCTTCAATGATGGTTTTATAACGTATAAAACTCATGATGATACGAAATTTACTGGGATGAATTTTGAATTTCCACTATAATAGTGTAAATGTATGTTTATTGAAAATTCACATGATCACTGAACTAACTTATTTTATCATAAATGTAATTCTAAAATCAAATTTACACCTCTTTATTTATAAAATTTCATTTTATTAGTTCTTTTGTTCTTGATAATCTTGATAAGTAAAATAATTTACAAATGATTCGGTTTTATTTCTAGTACTTAATAATAATTTAACAACAATGAAGTTATTTTAGAGATTAAATTTGAAAATGAAAAAAAAAATGTTTCATAGAAATTGCATATATGACTTACCTTGATCTAGTTACACGTATTAATGAAGGTTCTAATTAAAAATAAATCATTAATAAATATTTATCTTTAAATTAACAATAAATAGCAAGTTATTACCTTCATGAACGTTTTTTATAAATTCTAAAATTTCTTTTAATTGTTCAAGTTCATTATCATTTAAAGGCTCAGGTGCATCATTGTAATAACGAAGTATAGAGTCTTCAAATTTTTTGAGCGCATTTCTAGAAACTGCGTCAATCAATGGTTTTTTCTATATAAATGGAAAAAAATTATTAAATAAGAATATAGCAGGATTAAAAATAGTAGATAATTTTCAAATACCGTTTTTAAGTTGCCAGTAAGCAGAGTTAGTTTCTTAAATCGTAAAGTACCAGCGGATTCATCAATATTGAGTTTATTAAGAACTAGGCAGTATATTTTCCTTAATTCCTCTGTAAAACAAAAAGTTGTCAATTTAATTAAATAACTAAAAATTACCATATACTTTTTTTTTGTCACTTACTGTTCGATTCTCTGAAAAGCTCTTTAATAATGTCGATGGCAATATCAGCATGTGCTCCATATTCTATAATCTCTTCATTTTGTTCCGATTTTCTTTAATGCAAAAAAAAAAATAATTAAAATATTAATATTATTAATATTGAATTTAAATTTAAATTTCACTTACACGACTTTAGAAGGATCCGCCCAATCAATTAATTGTTGCGCTATTTGCAAAGGTGGTATCATTTCTTTATTCTTAAGTTGTCTATATTCATCCATTAAATTTACTAAAGACGGAACAAATATCTATATATAATAGATTATATTAATTGCCTCGCAAAACAAATGTAAAAATAATGTATAGAAAAAAAGTAATAGTTAAAGAATACCTGTAACATTAAACGTTGATTCTCGACCGATGAGTGACAATAAACAGGAAAGAAGTAACTCAAACATTGTCGTAAACGAGTATTAGTTGCAGTTTCAACATCAAAATATAATATTACAAGTTCTTTTAATATCTATAATTTAACGAATTAGGGATGATTAAAAACATTTGAATCTGTGAAAGAAAAAATCATGAGAATACTAACATTTTTATCGTATATCATTTGAGAAAGCATAAGTTTGGCTATGCCTTCAACTGTAGTTGCTAGAACTACTGGATTTTCTTTATGAAGACACGCACACAATAATTCCAATATTTGATCACCCTATAAATTAATAACTTATTAAACTTCATTCTAGTTATATAAATATTGCAAGTAAATATTTTATCAAACCTGACGTATATTTTCAACAACAAAAGGATAACTATACATCATTAAAATGTCGAATATCACCTATGAAAGCGTGTAAAAATCAATATTTTGCGAATAGTTTGTCTTATATGTTTTAATATACACAATACCATAAGAGCTTTATTTTGTAATTCTGGATTTGAAAGTCCCGCACAATATATGAAAAGACCAAATTTATCATCAGTTAATCGCTAAAGAAAGTAAACGAATTAATTAATTATTGTTCATACACAAAATATTAATTATTTTTCACTCACCTGGTCAAGTAAACAACTTAATCCAAGACAGTGAATGCTAAGCTCATGTAACATTGGTTCAGGACTTTGCAAGTTGGGTAATATAAATTCGTTCAAAATACCATACATGGAGGGATTATTACGTAAGGACTTTAAGAAAGTATGAGAATATATTTTAATTTTCTTCACTACATCAATAAATAATGAAATCTGATTTTAACCTACTTCTTCGCTTCTTTCAAGTATATAGCGCACAATGTTCAAACACTTTATATTAGTTATTTTGGCTGTCAATTTCCGATCTTCATCATCAAGTGTAAACTTTGAATCTATTGTCGACATAGATCTTTCGGAAGACCCAGATCTTATACTAAGGTTCAATATGCTGGCGGAAAGCTCATCCTCAATCTGAGTAAAAATTTTTTTTTTTACAATTATTAGAAATAATTTATTTATCCGATTTTACAGTATTACATAATCAAACCTGATATTTATATCCCTGATCATTTTCGGTTTCGATCTTTTCTCGAATATCATTTAAGATTTCGGCCATGGAACTAAAAATCTCCCGCAGTTAATATTTACACAACATAATTAAGCGAATTTAATTATATAAATAATGGCACAAACCGAGCAAAATCCCGTTCATCAATTGAAAGTTTTTTCATAACTTCCACGATGCTTTCAATATGATCATCTGGGACATGATTAAGCATAAGAACTTCCCCTAAAATATATGATATAATCAAATTTTGTACTTTTGGTAAATAAAGTTTTTTTTTTTTAAAAAAAAAAAAAAGATAAATATTTACGAAGAAGATTAAACATTTTTCGCCTTCCAATTTCATCTCCATAATCCAGGAATTTTGAAATTATGAGCAATTGACCAACAATAAACTCACAACTTACTATATCTTCCTCAAATGCTTCTTGCATTAAATTGATGTGTTTTTGGATATATAAGGCAAATTTTGAAACTTCTGGCAAAACTTCATCAAGCTTACTTTCATCCTAATAAAAAATAAAATAATCGATACATTATAGTCAATTAAACAAAAAAAAAAAATATTTTTTTTTTCTTTTTCTTTCAAATAATGTCGTACCTCTTTATTGAATTCACAAAACACTTGTACAAGAAAAACGGATTCGATAGTTAAACTTTCCCAAAATGACTCTATTAAAAAAAAAAAAGTCACAAAACGTTAAATTATGATAACTTTTAAGAAAATTTTTACAAAAAGGCCTAACCATCAAAATTCAACGTTAGCATAAGATCTGGACGTGACTTAAAAATTGTCAAAAGAGCATGTTGTGCAACATTACTTCCTACGACATCAATTCGTTTAAGTAACTTAAAGAAGAAAAAAAATCATTTTAAATGTTATAATTGCACACGCGTTAATTATATAACCGAATTAGATAGGTTACCTCTAACAGATTATTATTTGCATGTTGAACCCAATTATAAGCAAGAAAGTTTGAACAAGCTTTATTAACTTGAGGGTCTCTGGATGAACAATAGTAATCTTTAATTAATTACGTATTCCAAATTGAGATATTTATATTTACCTATCTGTAAGGCCATTTCTTAATAATTTTTCCCTAGTTTCAATAGATAAAACACGAAAATCGCCTATTTCTTCCGAAGATCTCACATAGACATCACGACGAATACTTGCATCAACATCTCTCGTTCGATCAAATATGTGAGGAATAGTATTCTCGTTAAGGTCAATATTTAATAGGACAGCACGTCGAACTTCTCTAATAATAAATAGAATAACATAATTATAAAACTAAGTATATATAATATATTAATTCATAAAAATATTATATTACGCGATAGGATCATTTTGCATTATTCCAAGTAATTTTTCGACGATATCCTTTCCAATTTCCTCGAACTAGCCAAATTAGGTATGATTATTTAATTCTACTATAGCGTAAATAATACTTGATGATAATATCTCTTACTTGTAACTTGGAACATGCTTCCACCGCTTTAACACGGATAGAAGATTCCTTGTCTAATAGTCGTTTAGTCAACTCATCCTTCAAATGCTCATACAAATCACCGCTACAAATGAAGTTTTTCGTCAAAATTCTTATTCACAATAATAAAAGAATATTCAAAAAATTTTGACTTACTCAATTACTTCAATTGAATCAATTACAAGACCAATGAGTTGACAGACGCGTAACCTTACATTTTTATCTTTAGCTTCAATACCTTTCAGAAAATGCCTAAGCAAAAATCCTGTAAATCGGGATAATAACGTGCTGTCATTATCGATAGTATCACTAGAATCACTTCCTCTCTCATTTTCTTTATAAATAAATAAAAAAAGTATTAAATATAACTAATTAATAAATTATCTACATAGATAATATTCCCTAAAATACCTTTTTCTTGACAATAATTTACAAATGTAGCTATAAAGGTAATAACACGTTCTGCGTTCGCTTGTCCTTTTTTCACTGGTAATATTTTATTTACATTTCTGACAAACTCTTTATTAAATTCGGTTTCACCAAAATTATTATTATCTACGTTAAATTGCGAGCATTGAAACTGGAATTTTCGTAGTACCACAGCGTTTTTCCGGTGGTTTATAACAGTTTTTTGAACGTCTTGAAAAATTTGCGGAACAAATAGTGATAAAGACGACAAGGGGTTTTCTCGAGGCATTTTTTTGTGAGTTCAGATTTAATAAAAATACAAAATTTCGCGAATTAGGAAATACGCGTAATAAACTAAAAAAAAAAAATAAATCACGAGTAATTTGGTCTAAAGCGGGAAAATCACGTGATTCCATATAAAAATCATAAAATAAGCAACTGTTTTTGACTTTTACATTATGTTTTTGCCGATCATATCCAAAAAATGGATATACAAAAATGAAAAGTGAAAAAGGCATTCAAACCCTCATTTTGTGCTCTAAGTAAACTTGCGGAGCAGGTCAAAATACACTTAGCATGTATGTTTATTTAGAAAATAAATTTTTTTCCCGAAATCACGTGATTTGCCTCTGCTTTAGACGTCCTCCATATTTGGTTATATTTGAGATTAATGACGTTAACATATAGTATGATCATGGGAAAAGAGCAAATAAATTATAAGACTACTCAGTAATTTAGAATTTCCTCATTTGCTTAAGTGTTTATACATTTGATTTTTTTCACTGATGTTTGATATCAATTGGGATGAAAATGAGAAAATACTGGAATATAACCCATGGCGATTAAAATTACTTGTCCGGTCCTTGGAGCTAGTATTGGAGGAAGTGGTGGGGCATATTTAGGAAATGTTGCCTCTACAGTATTGAGAGAAAATTTTATGAAGGACAAGCACCAAAATATTCTAAAAAAACAGGAAAAATCGATCACTGGGTTAGATAGAGTCTTCTTTATTTTATAGGACTTGTGGCGGGTTCGCAATAGATGTCACTGAAGAAGTTCAGCTATGGAATCATGGTAGTAGGCTTGAAGAGATTGAGAAGATACTCGGTTTAAAACATAAAATTATCGAATGGAACTCTAGTTTTATTACGAGATTTAATGGTTATGAAAATATCTGGAGAACCGACTATGAAAAATCTGAAAGCGATGAGGAAACTGATGAAAAAATTGAGGAAAAGTCGTCTGAAGAAGAAGAGGATGGAGAAGGTGAAGAACATACTTCTGGTAATAACATTGGGAATTTAAACACAATTGGAATATCAATGGATAAGAGAAATTGATCTCCTGAAAAGGAGGGTCACTCAATTAGAGAATCCATGAAATGAAAAATTTTGAGGCCAGCTTTTGGATAAACTCTTATCCATTGGTCCAAAGTCGAAGAAATGATTATTATTATTATAATGGGTTTATACAATATAGTACATTTACTTTTGAATGTTGGTTTTTTCTCCTTCATAATAAATAAAAAGGTACGAGTCCACGGAGATCAACGTCCTTATATCATCCATAGAAATATCGATATTAATATAAAGAAATGAATTGTACCTTATAATTAATTAATTAATAAAGTAACCGGTCCTAATTAATAAATATGCAAAATTGTTATTAAATTGTCATTTTTATAAATTAGTGTGAATATTCATACATATGCTGTGCAAATAATTGATCGTATCATACTAATATCAATTTTTACACAGCCGTACAGCTTCGCCCACCTTCGGGATTAACAATAAAGATAAGTATCACTGACAGAAAACTAATGGTTTGTAACATAGCTAGGGAAAACATGTTTTAAACGTGTTTTAAAACATTAAGAGCCTTTACTACGTTATACATATTTGCAATAAAAATTTAAGCACTTTATATAGACCTTGTTGGGAATTTTATAGTGATCCTCTACTATTCGTTAAATGAAATGTGCGCTAACTCAAATTAATTTTAAAATCTTCTTATATTTCATCAAATGATCTTTTAATCGATCAATTAAATCAATAACTACACTTTTGACGAGGTGTTTTACGTAAGTGCAATAATGTTTTAAATCACGTGCCATCCCTAAACATAGCAGTATTAAAGGAGGAAAAATCGCGATAGTTACTTTAGAAAATGTATAAAATAGTTACAACAACAATGATTAAGGATATATATTATTGAAAAAAAATCAAAGCATATGATTACTACTGTACTATAGGAAATAATAAAAGTTTTACCAACATTATCTTGAGATACTTTTGACACAGTTCCTAATGTATATAAATAAGAATTGTCCTTTAATATTAATTCACGTGCTTTACTAACAATTTAAAATTTGAAATAATAATCGGAAAATCAGGTTCGGATAATAAAATAAATTAATTATCTCCTTTTACAGTAACTAAATAAACGTGGCTACTTTATTACGTTTTTAATTGTTATTTTCCTTTTTTGATTATTTTTAAAAAAAGTTACAAATTTTTTAAAAGCCCCAAATCGGATGTTTTGGATATAGATTAGTACAGCCGATCTTTAATAATTTAATTTATTGTTAAAAAAAATCATATCTTTTTTTATTAGTTAAAAAAAAAACAAGTTAGTGCGTCGATTTAATCAACACATGGTAACTGATTTTGTCTAGATCCAATCCTCACGTCTATAAAATTTTATATCTCATTGTAAGGGGGATATTTTGCCCATATTGCTAATACGCAAAACTTTTCAAGTGATACCAGTAGTAAAGAATGGTATAAAGGTTTTTGAAAGGAAAGTAATTCCTTTTAAATAAATAACCGCCTATAAGAGAAATTTGATTTTTTTTTTTTTATATATAATAGAATTGAGCTAGGCAAAAAAGAAATTACTATAATTTACGCTATTTACAAATTAGGTAATGACAAGTTTATTATTAACATTTGGTTTTTTTTGATAATTAAACAACTCGTTATTAAAAATAAAATAATAAAAGTCTAAAAGTCCAACCGATTTAAAAAAAAAATATCGTTTTTTAAAGCTACTATGATTAGTTAATTTTCCCTTTTTTTTTTTTACATTGTCTATTAAAAACATAGTCTTTTTGAGTATTTTATGAAAAAATCAATTTAAATGTGCATATTAAAATAGACATCATACATCTTTACAGCACTCCCCACATTCGGTTTATGATACTTAATTACTATGATGTTTCAGGCCTTTTACTTGGCTCACCTTCTTCATCTTGCGGTGGACTAATTACCACAACTTGCGTCATATCTGTTGAATTACTGTTTGAACTGGTATTACAATCAAAACGTCGTTGTCTTGTTTGTTCTCTCGTTATATCCTCGCCTTCACTGCTAAATCGAATGTCTAATCCATCCATCCATCGAACCGCACCAACTAAACTTGTATTAAACATATTAGGCATATATGCTATTCTTTGATAAAGTTCCGCATCACCTAATCGCTCTTCCGCCCTTCTTATTTTGAAGAAATGTTTCTCTATGCAAAGATCTACTATAAAAAAATATATTGAATGTACAGAGTATGTAATGAACACGGCTAATATGACATCAACAGTATAGTGAATTCTTGTTGCGATAAGGAATCCTAATGCTACAAGACCGTGAAGATATGAATAATATATAATAATCTTATATTTACAATATACGCGAAATAGGATAACACTAGAAAAAAAAAAAAAAAAAGAAATAATTAGTAAATTTATTTATTCTACTTATTTATTAAAAGATCATAACTTTGAAAATCTTATATATTATCACTTTAATTACCTTGTAGTAATGAAGATGCTATGACCTGAAAAAATGTTATCCGTACAAGCTTTAACCGATCCTGTTATCAGATTTACTCCGGTTTTAAGCATATCAAGAAAATTTCCTGAAATGATAGGTTCACATGCTTTTGGACTAGGTAAAGTTGTAACACTAAGTGTTATCAGTCTAAAACACAAAAGAAATGCCAACATCCAAAATATACGCCGAATTATTATTAATCTTGCTACATTTGATTCTGCAAGAATAAGATTTAAACCTAAAGAACCAACGAGTAATGTAAGCATGAACAAGTCAGCTAGGAAAATATGTGTTGTATTAGGTATTACTTTAAACCCAAGATCTACCAAAGCCATCATATCATCCCCTGAAGTTTTCCATCGATAATCAGATGATTGTATAGCAAAAGTACATAAAAACCCTGCTAATATAAAAATCACAAAAGCAATAAGAGTACGAGTTATTTCCGCAATTAAAATTGGTGATATATGAAGATGCTCAGCAACCTTATTTCTTAAAGTGGATGTATTATTTGGAGAATTTTCTTCCCTGCGTTTTAAATTTCGTGGATTTGTTGTTTCTGTTGGATTAGGAGCAGACTCATTTATTGAAGTTATAGTACTATTTTCTGACATTGTTCTTATTGTTCTTTATTTCTGTCTTTTTTTTTTAAAAAAAAAATTACTATAGTCTTATACTCTTCTATAGTCCTATATTTTTCTACAGTCTTATATTCTTCTATAATATGTAATAATAATAAAAAAAGACCAAGAAATATAAACCAAAAAAAATTTTCCTAACACAACCGTTCTATCTTCTATCTTGAAGTGAATAATAAAATAGGTAAGAAAAAAAGTTTAAAAGGAAGAGGTACGGGTTGAGGAGCTAAGCGCAACGCGCGAAAGAATGGTGGAAGTGATAGTTTTAAAGAAAAAAGAAAAAGAACGCGAAGGGTAGGGGGGAAAGGTTCGAGCTGCAGTTCAACCAGTGAAACCGATATTAATTAAGTGGATATATATAATCACTTTTTAACTCTTTTTTTGATAATATAGGTATTTTTATAGTATTAAATTACGATACACAACATAAAAAAATTCAATCAAATCAAATCCCTAAGATATTAATAGTTTAATATAATAATATATATAAAATATGCAAAACGATGATTAGCTTAGAAATCTGGAGTTGATGCACTGAGGATGAAAAGACAACTCCGAAATAAAAAATAATCTCTTTAAATATCTACTAAATAGAACAATTGGTTTGCACGAGATTATTGGGATTATTGGGCAAAAAAATACTGGGTGTAAAAAAAAATAGACAAAAAAAAAAATTTTTTTTTTTTTTCTGTCAAGAATAATCACTTTTTATATAATTTTTTCATAGCCGCAGTTATTTCAATGATGCATTTATTTTATAACCTTTTTTTAACAGCAAAAACTCGGAAAATTTATAAAACCCGAATAAAACCTGAAAATTATTTAACAATGTTTACATCATACATCATTCGATTAATATAATATCGATACTCAAATAAGGCAAGATTCAAAGGTAAGGTGACATAAGGTGACGAATATTCTTAATATTTCATTGGTCAAACTGGTTAAATAATTCTACCGAATATTCTACCGAGAATTTATATTTATTTTTTCGTAACATTTTTGCTTCATTTCATTAACAAAAGTAACAATCAAAAAAAGCATTTTCTTTTCAGAAGAATACCATTTTTATTTCCCTTTGTATATTGTATTTCGCCAAATTGGAAACGCCAGAAATGAACACCTGATCACAAATCACGTGAATCATCTATTCATTATATTGAACAATTACATTCTATTATTTAAGTATTATTTGATTTATTTGTCAGTAACAATATCGACATGATAATTAGTAATTGCCTGATATCTTTTAATTCTCCTAGTTAATTTTAACCTCATCTATTAATAAATTACAAGTCAATTGTGAATTGAATATTGAATTCAATTTAAAAGTTTTTATTAAAAAATATAAAGACGATTAGTAATTAGAATATGCATTTAATGACTTAATCGAAAAGGATAATCTTAATGACATTTACAATTTCACATTTTACAAATAGATCTTTCGAAATTATGTTCTATAAATAGTGCGTCATACTGTGCAATGTAATATCCATTATTTATGTATGCCCTGCGGCCTGCGCTAGATTTATAACATGCATGCATTTATTAATTTTACTGCGCCTCTAAAATCTTCTTTTTTTTTTTAACAATGAGAGTAAAAAGTAATAAAGTACATTTATACAACAGTTCTTTGGAATATGTTCAAACTGCGAAGTCTTGGTCAGAAGCTGCAAAAATTTCTGGAGCAGTTTCTTATAGGATCGTTTATAAATATTTAGATTCTGGAGAATTATTTGAAAATAATTGGTATTTTTTTTCTAAGGAATTTTCTGCTGAACGAATAACGGAACTTAAAGCTAATACAGACGCAGAAAATATTACAAGTATATAATTATCTGTAAAACTTATCTTACTTATTTATTTATTTAATTTAACTAGTATATTATAAATTTATTATTAGAATTATTATCAAATGAAAGTTATCAGGGTCAAGATACTACAATTTATATATATTCACGCAACAAAAATCTTTCATATCAATTAATTAAATTTACCGATAATATCCTTGAAGCAGCAATTTTTTTGAATACTTCATGTAAAATTGTTGAAAGATATTTGGATTCTAACAAGCGTTTTAAGGAGAATAATTATTTAATTCGTTCAAAACCAATAAAAGATGGTGATGATTACATATTTTATATCAAGAATTTTACTGAATGAGCATAAATTAATTTATCAAATTACAGCAGAAGCTGAATCCGATCCCAACCCTGATCTTGAATCTAAATCTACAAGTAATTCACCATTATCAGAATTGCCAGAAACAGTAAGAAGCAATGCAAACAAATTTAAAAATTCTAGCTATTTTAATTTATAATTTTATTTATTATAGGACTTTATGAATTCAATAAGTCGATTTGCTTCAAATCATTACACAAATGTATATCCAATTCCAGAAATATTTGGTCAAATGGATGAAACTGCTCTTTTGACAATAAGTATTTTATTACAAGAATATATCAATCAACAAACTTAGTAATTAAGTTAATATTTATTTTTGAATTATTTCATCATCTTTAATCTCTCTTCTTTCTAAAATCTTATCAATTAATCCAAATTCTAATGCTTCTTCAGAATTCATGAAATGATCTCTTTCAACAGCTTTCTCAATTTCTTCTAAACTATGCTTCTTGGTATGTTTTTTATAAATCATGTTTAATCTCTCCTTAACTCTCAATATTTCTTTTGCTTGAATAGCAATATCACTTGCTTGTCCTACTGCTCCTCCTATCGGTTGATGTATCATGATACTTGAGTTTGGAAGTGCGTATCGTTTACCTGATTCTCCTATTAAATATTTAAATAAGAATTAACTTAATTAACTTAATTCATTAATAGATTTGTATTAGTTTCAATAATCATAATTAAAAATACCCGCAGCAAGTAATAATGATCCCATTGAGCACGCTTGACCATTACAAAGTGTTGATACTGGCGATTGAATGTACTGATAATACAAAATGTATTAATGATATAATTAATAAAATAATCATTCCATTAAGATCAAAATTTTTTCATTTAAAGAAAATCACCTGCATCTATAAAAAGAATATATATATATATATAATCTATATTAATATTATAGATAATAATTATAAAGAAATATTTGTTTAAAAAAAAAATAACTTACCGTATCATAAATTGCCAATCCTGCCGTAACACTTCCGCCAGGACTGTTAATGTATAAACTAATTGATTTTTCCGGATTTTCGGCTTCAAGAAATAATAGTTGTGCTATGATTACTGCTGCTTCACTGTCTTCTATCTTTCAATACAAATTCACACATAAGTTTATAAATTTCGTAAAAAGACGAGAGTTTTTCTTTTAATACATACGTGGCCATTCAAACATATAATTCGTTCTTTTAACAACCGAGAAAATATATCATATGATCGTTCTCCTCTTGACTACATTTGTTCAAAAGAAATAAATTAAATAACAAAAACCAGTTTTATATTCTGTGTACATATATATACCGTTTGTTCAACGACAAAAGGAATTAATGATTGTGCCTTAAAACGTGAAGAACATCGACTAAAATTATCTTCTTTTGCGTTAAATTTTACAAAAGAATGATAATCATGAAAATTCCTTTTAGTAACATGTGAATATAATTGACGCGTTCTTATTAATGTTCGCGTGAAAACGAACATTTTTCGAAGTTCAATATGTTCAATATTTAATTTTTTTTTTTTTTTTAAATATTGCAATATCTGATATTGCCAAATTTGGTTAGAAGCGGATTTATTATCGATCATCAACAGTAGGTGTCGAATTAACAACCACCTTTTTTTTTATTAAAAAATAATTATTATGTTGTCGTCTCGTTTAAGGTTACAGCCAAAAACCACGTCTTTAGTAAATAATATTTATGAACGTATTTGGAAAATAAATCGATCCTTTTCTACAACACACCCCTTATCACAACCTGCTTCACCGATTGATCCTCTGAAAAGTTTTCGTACAACTCCTCTTTTTATAAATGGAAAATTTGTTGAATCAATTACTAACAATTGGATTCCTGTTCATAATCCTGTAAATGAACTGAATAAATGAAATCATTATATTATTTTTATGTAATTCTTATTCATGAAAGTTTCATTATATTTTAAGGCAAACAACGAACTAGTAACTCTTATTCCGGAAACTACGCCGCAAGAATTGAATGACGCGGCGGAAACAGCCGCCGAAGCATTTAAATCTTGGCGAAAGTCTTCAATTCTCACAAGACAACGCATATTATTAGACTTACAACTCTTAATCCGTGAAAACACTGATAAAATAGCAAAGTCCATCACTGAAGAACAAGGTAAAACTCTCGCTGACGCAAAAGGTGACGTGTTGCGTGGTAGACAAGTAGTAGAGCATGCGTGTGGTATTACGAATTTATTGTTGGGCGAACAATTAGCTGTATCTAATGATATGGATACATATACTATAAGAGAACCATTAGGTGTTACTGCTGGTATTTGTCCATTTAATTTTCCGGCAATGATACCATTATGGATGTTTCCTTTATCTATTGCTGCCGGAAATACAATGATTATTAAGCCCAGTGAGCGTGACCCTGGTGCTATGATGATACTTGCTCAATTGGCTAAAGAAGCTGGTGTTCCAGATGGTGTTCTAAATGTTGTTCATGGATCTGTTGAAACTGTGAATTTCTTATGCGATAATGAACATATTAAAGCAATATCTTTTGTTGGAAGTGATAAAGGTTAGAGATCAAAAGTTGTAGATTTTATAAATAATATATTCACATATTTACGCGTAATTTATCATCATATAGCTGGTAAGTATATTCACAAACGAGGCACTTTAAACGGAAAGAGAGTACAGGCATGTTATTATTATTTATGAAAGAAACAATTTTATATTTATCATCATTTTTTTTAAAAATAATTTTCCTTGTTACTTTTTTAAATTGTTTTAGGCAAATTTAGGTGCAAAAAATCACGGTGTCATAATGCCAGATGCCAATAAGGTATTTAATAAAATGAGAAATTATATTCATTAAGAAGTTGGAATTAATTGGATAATTATATCATTAGAATCATACTTTAAACCAATTGGCTGGTGCTGCTTTTGGTGCCGCGGGGCAGCGTTGTATGGCGTTATCCACAGTTGTTTTTGTAGGCGAAGCAGAAGAATGGCTTCCCGAACTTGTGGAGCGCGCAAAAAAACTCAAAGTATCTGGAGGATTCGAACCAGATGTTGATGTTGGACCCTTGATTTCTCGCGAAGCAAAAGGACGTGTCGAACGGTTAATTCAAAGTGGGGTCGAACAGGGAGCTAAATTAGTATTGGATGGTCGTAATCCAAGTGTTCCTAAAGAATATAAAAATGGAAATTTTGTTGGGCCAACAATCTTGTCCAAGGTAACTACAGAAATGGATTGTTACAAGGTAAATAATATTTTAAATTTAGAGGAACTATTTTTTTTTTTCAAGTTTGTAATTTCGTACTATATTTATAGGAAGAAATATTTGGACCTGTTCTTGTTTGTTTAAATGTTGATACACTAGATGAAGCCATTGATTTGATCAATAAAAATCCTTATGGAAACGGAACGGCTATTTTTACAAATAGTGGTAGTAACGCTCGTTATTTCACAAATAATATTGAAGCCGGACAAATTGGCGGTAAAGCTTTATTTTCTAATTAATGTGTAAATTACCAGAATTATTTTTATTAATTTCAGATACTTTTTATTTATAGTTAATGTGCCTATTCCTGTCCCTTTACCAATGTTTTCATTTACTGGTAACCGCGCTTCTATACAGGGTGATATCAATTTTTGTAAGTAACAAAATTTTTATTTTTAGTATGAAATTATATAACATATATATCTTTAATTATACCTTTATGTATCTATGACTCAAAGATGGAAAATCAGGGTTGCAATTTTATACACAAACTAAAACAGTTACTTCTTTATGGAGACATGAAGATGTAAATCATACTAAGTCTGCCGTCAATATGGTAAGCACGAGATTAAAATTAATTTTATAATTTTTTTTTTCTTTTCTTAATTTTAATTTAATTAATAATCCAATTCTTAATCAACTCTGTATATATTTATAGCCTACAATGCGATAAAGATAATAAAAATTATTTATTTAATTTTTTTTTACACAAAATCACAAAATTGGTAGTTTTAGCGATCAGATCGACAGATCTATCTAATATATCAAATGAATTTTTGAATAATACTTAATACTTTATCTTACAAGAAGTAACCCGACTTTTTTAAATAATTGATGCCATATTTGTCAAGCTCAATGTAAATTATTTCATGCATTCCATACTCTCTTAACAACTTCAGTCAAACCTACATCATTTGTATTGAATTCATAACAACCGTAAAGAACAATAATAGTGGCTCCTCTCAAACCCCACGTTGTTATCTTATTTAAAATAGGATGTCTCCGATGTGGTAAATAATCACTGATAACAGCATCGAAACCAATATGACAATGAATTGGGATAATAACACCAAGGCAAAGATCGGTAATTGGATGTGCTCCATTCACAACTGATGCCACAGTGAGTGGGATTAATGATACCGACAGTAAACGCTCGAAATCCCAATGATAAGATCCCGCAACTTTGTCTCTTGGAGGAAGCTTCACTGCTTCATTGACACTTCCCTTGATAAAAGCTTATTATTATAACATGTCAAATTAATTGTTTAATACGCAAACACACAGTATGTTAATATGAGACGAGAACTTAATAATTTGACTTACAGGCACCATCACTGTTAGTCTTGGTAGCCTTGAATGCACAAGCACGGCCTAGTCAACATATAAGTTAGTTCAAATGTTCGAATAGTATATGCAAAATAATAGCAAATATTATCATACTTGTGTGAAAACTTGCTATTCTAATAATGGGTACCCTGCGAATAGGATTATTCAAGCGTGGAATGACGTTATAAATTCTAAGAGACATTTTTTTATCAAATTTGAGAATAAAAAATGAATTAAAGTTTTTAAATCACATGTGACGATTATGACTATCAAAAATAATCCAATCACAGGTCCAGATTTTTAGATTGAAAAAAATCCGGTAGTCTAGAGTAGTGGGCAGTAGAAATAACAATTATACAAGCATATTCTAAATTTCTTTAAAATGGATACAACTAATTCACAAAGAATCGTAACTGTGCCTCCAAGTCTTTCTTACTTCTGCGTTTATAACCCTTCTTTTGGAGATACGGACGATTCACAAAGTGATCAATTACTCTATTACACTTCTAAAAAAACAGTGCCAATGGACGTTAAGATACGCCAAGTTGGCCTTGCACAGGGTTTAGTAAACTTTACAAGGTTCGCGATTTTTTTATAAATCATTTTTGTAGTTATAAAAGGATGTATTTAGAAATTTTAGCTATAAATGAAATGAGAGATTAGGAATAATGCGACGGAACATAAAGCTGTTGACTGAATGCCATTTTTGAACATTATTAAATATAGTATGAATTATTCTCTATTGCTGCGCCATATTGCAGAGTATTCTCGCCCTCAAAACCTTGCGAAAACGTTCATACACAAAAAAATCGCCTTGCGTTTTACGAACCTGAACCTGATTATTGGATACATATTGTAAGTATAAATTTATAAAATTTTTAATCTTCTAATTGATAGAAGACTGACTTTTTCATTTAAAGTCTATCGAATTAGGCCATGTAAAAAAAGTAATTAAAGATAAAGAAGGAAAGCCAAAAACTACTATTGACTATCTTGATTCAAATTTGCATGATTCAGGAGTAAAGAGAATGCTTGAATTAGGATATGAAATGTATAGAGTAAGCACATGATTTACTTTAGTAATTTAAAAGAATCATCTTTTTTTTTTTAAAAACTAATTTTATTTTTAAATTCATACTCTAGATTTTTAATGGACCATTCGAATATACAGTGAGAACTGATGGAATCAAAGCTTTGAAAAATAAATTAGAAGAATTTTTTGCAAATTGGGTTTTTGAATGGGATTTTGAAAAGACGGAATTAACTAAAACGGTTGATGGTATATAATAATATATATTTTTATTTTTTATTAGAAAAAATATTTTATAAACTTGTATGATTAATTTTATCTATTCTAGGTATTCTATATATGCCATTATCTGACTCTGCTGAGTCACAAATTACGTCATTTGTTAATCAAATTCAATCGGATTATGAATTTATTTCAGACATGTTTGTAATTTGGCAGAATAAGTTAGTTTATCGTGGAAATGGAGCAATCCCAGTAAATAATGTTAGAGGAATATGGCGACATTTAGTTAGTTACATAGCAGAAAGAGATGAACATGACCGAGAAATTGAAAATAAGAGAAAGAACAAAGAAGCTGAAAAAGTTAGTAATTTGGTTTTATATTGATATCTTTACAGAAGGAGATTTAAAATAATGAACATTTTTCCATAGGTATCAACATTTATGGGTTTCACAAGAAATATCTCTGGAAGTAATCTTTTATCGTATTTTTCAACTACGCCGAAAGTTTCACCTAGCACATCCCCTACAAACTCAACTTCTCACAACCCCTCTACTACACCCCTTGAAACAAATGGTCTTCTATCTCCTTCGACACAAGTATTCATCCCGGGACCTTCAAATTTTTTGTTGGGGCCAACCAATTTGCACGGCCCTGACGGAGATATACATCCCGTAAAGATATATTTGTCGAAAAATTCAAATAGTAGTAATATTAGGACAGTTGATCATCAACATGATGTGGATGAAAGCGACATTGAAGAATATTATCTTGTTGCTTATAAGGTTCGAGTGAGATATGTGTTTGTAATAATTAAATTTTTAGTATTTATTAATTCTTAAATTTTCTGTTTTAAATAAATTTTCTGAACAGCAAAATGCTCTTACGCTAGTTTTCTTTATACCGCTCAACTCATTAGAAGGTTCTGCAAAAGTACAAGAAATGGTTTTTTATAGATCTTTTCATAATTATTTGACTTCACAGTCGGAAGAAATTATAAAGATTCTGAATGAAAATCATGAAAAGTCAAAAAAACTTGGGTAATTATTTAATTATGTAAATATTATATAAATATATTGCTTTATGATCATTAAATACATCTTCTAATTATATAATAGGAGGACAGATATAGATAAGGAATATCGATATTTATTTTTCAATAAGATGACATTAGCTGTTAAATCATCTCTATATCCTTTCTCTTCCAATGGATCTCTAACCTCTTCATTAAGGGGTCTAACAATTACAAGCGAAATGGCTCATGCATTATGCGAATTGCATGAGGACCTCGAAAAGTATATTTTTTATTTTTTTCTTTCATTATAAAGAATGAATTTCATTTTTAACTTTTTCTATGTATTATTTAGGTATCCACAGCTGACGGAAATATATACTCGTTCTTCAACTAATTTTTGGGTAGTTGGGAAAAGGTCAGAAGGACGAGTATTATATATTGTTGTTCCTAAAAAAGAAGCGTCATTGGCGGAGGTTGAAGGTATATAAATTTGTTAAATAAAATTTTTCTTCATTATTTGTAATAATGGTTTCCAATTATTAGATGACGTAAGAAGAATAACAGCAATATATTTTTCTGGAGATAATATCTATTAAAGAATTATTACACATTATTCTGTAAATTATGATGAATAATTATTATCTTTTATTATTTATATTTATTTTAATTATACTAGCTAAATTATTTCCTGTAATAATAATAACAACACTATATTATGTCAAATTAATAGCAGCTTATTAATACCAATATATATAAGTTGGCATACATGAAGCAAATATCTCATCGCTTTAGCACTTAAGATGAAAAATCAAATTGAATGTTAACGAACTTTCAACTTTAGTGGTGAATCCCAGACATTATCTATAATCGGCTGCTTTCTTTAGAAACGCTTGATATTTTTTATTTAGATTTAGAATAAATGACTATAAAGAATAAAGATCAATGGTTAGTAGAGTACACTAATATTTAACAGATATAATAGGAAAATAATTACCCGCAATGATAACATCTTTGTCGCTACTTTCGTAAGTTTAGGCAGTGCTGTTACTTCTTCCGATATATCGAATTCCAATGATTGAAAAAACTATTGGCCGCATATTTGTTGTCCAATTAGCCAGATATATCTCAGTACTTGCTCTTATAATATGACAATCAAAGCTTTAGCAAAACAGTTGCAATTAACAAATAAAAATTTTAACTCGCCATTAAATTGAACACAGAGAACAGGCATTGATGATATCTCTTCTAAAAGTTTTTCTCACCATTAGTTTAAACATGAGAATTATGGCCTGATGTAGTTGACAAATCACCTTCCATTTTTGAAAGTATGGACGTAGTTGCTATTTCTATGTAATTGCCAACTGAAGGAAAGAATTCCATCGTATTTTTTTCTTATTTGTGTTCTTCGATCAAGACATTTCTGGGCACAACTTTCCCACTTCACCTCTTGTGCCAATGAAGAAAATAATCAGTTAAGAATATAAACATCACTATAAATTGCATTTCTCATACCATCAGAGAATCCATTCATCAACAAATTCAAGACAATCATCAAAAAGTGCCACAATGTGATTATTATACCACCCTTTCTGTAGTTCAAAGCTATTAAGGTTCAACAAGCCATTATCTTGAAATAGTAGAAAACTGTGCACAAAATCAATATTAGGAAAGAAAATACCATGATAGAATATGCTCCAAATACTTACAATTTTTGAAAGAGGTAATGCATATAAACAATATCATGATCCAGATTATTATAATTGATTTTGAGTTCTTGATAAGAGGATTTCAACAAGCTATTAATTGTCTTTCTATGGTTACTGGATAGCAAGTTATTACATAAAATGGATTCTAACAATTAAAAAAATAGAACTGAACTGAACTATTCAGAACTTTATAATTAGTATATAGAATTCAATAAAGTTTAATAAACAATATGTAGCTTTAATTGATTGTTATAAAAAGATAATAATAATAATTTTGTTAATATTACTCCAATTACTATAAAATTATTACTATTAACTTCCTCTTAATAAAATAATTTTAATTAGTAAAATCTGCTCATTAAACTCTTTTTGCTAAATATTTCAATTTTATCATATAAATTATAATTTATTATAAAAAAGTGTTGCCAATTTTCTTCAGTGATGAAATCACTTGGGTAAAATTACCTAAGTGATTTCACCTATATAATAATATGAATTGCAAATCATTAATATTTATTATGTAATTTTATTGTATTATATATTAATTTTATTTAAAAAAAAAATTATTTACATATTAAAATACTAGCTAGCATTTATTAAAAAAAATTAGACTTTAAACATTAATTGGACATTTTGGAGTATAATATCCAATTTGATTACATTTTTTACATGTCTTTCTCATTATCTTTATTTGTAATATAATTTATTATATCTTAAAAATATATCTCACTTTCTTTTTTTGAAGTTTCCATATGATTTGTACCTATTAGGTTGTTAATCTTTATATCTTACCTGTAATAGATCACCAATATGCATAAAAATTGCATTTCAGATAGATCTACTTTTATGTTTTCAATAAAATATTCCATTTAATTAATAAATTTATTGATTTTAATAGTCTAAACAACTATATCAAAGACCTTTTTGACATATAATATGTCAAATCCGTACTTTTATTTGAACCTCTGGATTGTATAATATTAGGAGTTTTTTTAAAATTTGCCAAATATTGAAATAATAATCCAAAACCCATCTCATCTAATTCATTTTCTTCTATTTGGTATATTAGTTTCTTATGTTTTTTAATATTATACATGTTATAATTATACCACCTTTGAGAAATAAGAAATATATAAAACTGTGCATTATTTGAATAAGACATTATTCAGAAAAAATGCCTACATACTATTTATCTGTTAATAAATTATAAACAGATACATAAATGTGAACCATTATCAAGTAAAATGGCATATTGTGATTCTGATTTTTGTCCATAATGTTTAATTACTTTTGAATACTATTATGAGTTATATTTTCAATTAAAGAAGAAAATAAAGATTGATGTTGATCATAATCATTTTCTCTGGCTATTTCTTATTAATAAGGATCATCTACTATCTATTAAAAAGAAACAAAAAATAGGAGAAGTATTTTTTTAGTTATATGTTATTACAAATTTCTCTTTTGTTAATTATTAGTAATAAAATACTTACATCTAAAAGCAGTAATCAATTTTCAATTAATACTACATCATAGCATAATGATTGCACTATTTAATTGCATTATTTTTAAAGAATTTGTGATGTTAAATATTCTCGCAGAATTTTATCAAATTTAAAAAATATTTATCCATTATTGAAGGTATTTCTTTAGTAGAAATTTATTTTTTTACATTCATCTAATATCACTTTTTTGATTGTTGATCAAATATTTTTTGAATTTCTCTAACAATATCAGTTAGATATGAAGATCTATTTAATTTATCCTTGATTATTTTATTGGTAGTCTCTACCTGCTGTGTACTTTGTATTTCAGCAGTAAAATTACAATTGATAATATAACAAGTTTAACTACTTTTACAAGGATATAAAACTCTTATAAGATATTGTTCACAGGTTGAAAATTTTTTAATAAGTTTGTTCTATTTTAGTTCAAATGTTTTTTGATATAAAGAGTTATACATTTTCAAAAATTTATAACAAAAAGGTTTAAATTGATCATGCAATTTTTCTTTAAGTTTCTTTCTTATATTTAAATCTATATGAAAGATACAATAGAAATAGTGTGTTTTTGGATAATTCATTTTTACAGCTGATATTAATACTGGATCAGCATCAGAGTGTATAACATTTGGTGTAATATCATAAAAATTTTTAATTCTTATAAAATCCACACAAAAATAACTTCTGTCTCATTTTTCAAAATCACTGCTGCTATAATTTACATTTTTAAAATTATTATTAAAGCTCCAAATGGATCAGTTCATATTTAGTGCAGTTTTTTTCTGGTTCAGGTAAAAATTAAAACTAAATGAAAACTGAACCAGAATTATTTGGTTCAGTTCAGTTCTATCTGCTTTCATTAAGAAAAAATGCAAAAATCAAAATAACTTAGCAACCAGTCACCATATATAGATAAATAATAGCTCATTAGAATCATTTCTTTGAAATATGTCAAATAGTAATAAACTTATTTCTCTAATCTTAATATATTTTAAGATAATCAACGCTAAGCATTTTTTAAGAAACTAACACTAGAATCGTATTTATTGATCTAAAGAAATAATATTAGTATTATTTAATAGGTCTTAATGAGATGAATCTAATAAGCCTTTTTTATCTTTTTATGATCACTACTACATAACAAATTATCTCAATTTTCACATTTTTTTAAATTTTCAAACGTCAAAAAATAAAAATTCTAATCTAAGATATAACCCATCTTCTACTAATTACATTAGAATAATATTTAGCTCATTAGAATTAACTTAATAAGATGAGTTCAAAGACAGTAAGATTATATCTCTAGCATTAGTATATCATAAGATAAATCATGCTAAGCAGTTTTAGAAAATTAGTATTAAAAAGGTATCTATTGATGCTAGAGATATAATCTTACCATCATTGAACTCACCTCATTGAGAGAATTCTAATGAGCTAAAGATCGTTCTAATGTAATCAGTAGAAGACGAGTTATATATTAGATCAAAATTTTTATTTTTTAACGTTTAAAAATTTAAAAAAATGTGAAAATTAAAATAACTCATTATGTAGTAATCATAAAAGGATGAAAAAAGGCTCATTAGATTCATCTCATTAAGTTTTATCGAACGATGCTAAAATTATTTCTCTAGAATCGATTAATACTATTCTAATACTAATTTTATAAAAAATGTTTAGCATTTATTATTTTCTGATATATTGAGACTAGAGAAATAAACTTACCACCATTTGATATATCTCACTAAGACAATTCTAATGAGCTATTGCATACCTTTTTATGATCACTGGTTGCTAAGTTATTTCAATTTTCGCATTTTTTCTTAAAATAAAATAGAACTGAACTAAACTAACCGTTCTGGTTTTAAACCTAAATTGAGAACTGAACTGAATTTTTGGCCAGTTTCAGATCAGAACTGTTCTGAGCTTTAATTATTATCACTGCAATAATTAGTATTAATATTATATCAAATATATTTATACTTCTCAGTAATTGATTTTCAAATGTCGTAATATTACGGCATAATGCCGAATTACGTATTGACGTAATGTAATACATTTATACTGATGTAATTAATTTGTATTGACATATTAAATTGTACTGACGTAATCAATTTTATATTGGACATAATTATTCAACAAGTTAAATTATATAAAATACAAGTATTTTACAGTTGGCAAGCAAAATGACATTATGTAGTTCTAGTTTGATACCACTCAAGTATTCATAAACTGTAAACAACTACACAAAATTATTTGAAACAAAATATTTATTTATCATCTTTATTAATGACACTGCATCAACCATAGAGGCTATTCCCTACAAAAATAAAGAAAAAAAGAAACATTAGAACATTTCTTTAAGTCAATTAACAAAAACTTTCTCTATTCAACTTTCTCAAGATCTCCTCAATACTGTTTCCTAGTAAATAAAGAAAGAAAGAAACGTTAAAATATTTTATTAAGTTATTTTCGCAAAAACTCCCTCCATTTAACTTACCCAAGGTCTTCAAAACTGTTTCCTAGTCATTCCCTACAAAAATAAAGAAAAAAGAAACGTTAGAAGTTAGAACGTTTCTTTTAAATAAATTTTACAAAAATTCCCTCCTTTTAACATACTCGAAGTCTCCAAGGTGTTCCTTGGTTACTCCCTACAAAAATAAAGAAAAAAAAAATGTTAAAATGTTTCTTTTAAATTAATTTTACAAAGATTCCTTCCTTTCAACTTACCCAAGATCTTTAAGACTGTTCCTTAGTGTTTTCTGTAAAAATAAAGAAAGAAAGAAACATTAGAACATTTCATTAAGTTAATTTTGCAAAAACTTCCTCCATTTAACTTACCAAGGTCTCCAAGGCCTTTTTCTAGTCGTTTTCTACAAAAATAAAAAAAAAGAAAACGTTAGAACGTTTCTTTTAAATAAAACTCCTTCCTTTCAACTTACTCGAAGTTTCTAAGGCGTTCCTTGGTCACTCCCTACAAAAATAAAGAAAAAAAGAAACATTAAAATGTTTCTTTTAATTAAATTCACAAAGACTTTCTCCTTTCAATTTACCTAAGGTCTTCAAAACGTTCCCTAGCCATTCCTACAAAAATAAGGAAAAAAAAAAATATTACTAGAATGTTTCTTTAAGTTAATTCCCCAAACTCCTCTTTAGAACTTACTATTTTTCATTTTTCTCATCTATTTCCTTTTTTTTTAAGAAAAATTTGGTTTAAAAAAAACTGAAAAATTGAATATTTTAAATAAAATTTTTTTTAATAAATTCAGTTTAAAAAAGTTCAAATAAAATTTTTTTTTTAGTTTAAAACAAACTGAAAAAAATAAAAAAAAAATTAGATCAGTATAAGTCATATGACCGATACTGGACTGATAATCCAAAAATACCATAAATAATTCAATGGGTTAAATTAATTACGGCAAATCAGCATTTTCAAAATTTGTAACCGTAATTATTATAGCGTATTACATCAGGTGTAATGCTGTAATTAAATCAATTACGCTGAGAAGTATAGTCATATTAACAATTATAATGTCTTAATCTTTTTTATAAGTATCTATTTAATCAAGTGACATCCAAAACAATGAATTTTAACCTTCTTTATTCATAATCAAAATGTGACTTTATGATTCATTTTAAATCTTCTTCTTTTTTTAAATACAATTTAGTAAACATTTGATATGCATCATTTTTATCAGATTTTACTTTTTTTTGAATCTTTGAATAGCATTACTTAAATTCTTTTTGTTAATTACATTATTTAAAAATAAGATTACTAACAGGTTATATTGAATTAATACATCTATTTTTCCATAAATTGTCCAAAATTCCATCTTTACAAATATTTCATTAGTTAATTTTTGAAACCTTAATGCCAATTTGACAATGAATGGATTCATATTATGATTATAATTACCAATTATACAGTAAAATTTAATATAACAAAACTATCTGTTCCAGCAAAAATATCTGGTATATTAAGACTTCTGATACTCTTCTGATATATTAAAAAATTTGATATACTGAATTTTATATATAAATCACATGAAATTCTGTTATATTAAATTTTTATTTGTGTAATTTAGCAAATGTTAAATACAGTATGTTCAGTTACTAATATACAATCTATTTGCATCAAATCGATTTTTATCATTATATACATTAAAATTTTAATTAATGCAATAGGTATGACGTTATTATTTAGTTGCTAAACAAAAAGCGGCTAAACCTAAGTCTAGAAGATCCAGTGGCTTTAAAAATCTTCTATGGGAATTTAATGTTAATGAAATTGAGACAAAAGTTTTCCAAATAAATCAAGATAACGATATTCATCATCTATATAAGGAAGGTTTTGATAATTTTCGTGCAGGTTTTGAAGAATTTTTGACCAAAAATGATATAAATTATGATGATCAATCTGGATATTTCAAAATATATTCAAACGTAACCATCAAATTGACTGATATCGTTAGAATAGCAGCAAACTTTTATGGCAACAAATGGTTTAGTAATGTAATAATTTCTTCTGAAGAAACTGATTAGTATGGAAAGGTATATATATTTTTTGATTTTGTTATTGATATCGATAATAAAATAAGAAGTTATATAACATTATATAACGTTATTGATTTAATTTTTAGGCACTTTTATTATTGAAATTTTTCGTTAAAAAAGATAAAGAACTAATAAATCTTGTTTTATTATGATGGTATGATTAGAGTTCCGAATGGGTCAGGTCAAGTCAGGTTAATTGATAAACCTCCCTGAAATTTTTTTTCAGGTCAGGTCAGGTCAGGTTATCAGGTTGTCTGTTTGATCTGACCTGACCTGAAACCTGAAAAATTTCAGGACTATTTTTATTAAAGTATTGAAAAAAATGGCACAAAACTTTTTTTTTTTAATATAATATTATGAAAAAAAACGTTTTTGCAACATTTTTTTATTAAAATATTGAAAAAAAATATTGCAAAACGTTTTTTTTAATATAACATTATGAAAAAAATGTTTTCGCAATATTTTTTTTTGAAATATTGCGATTCAACATTTTTATATTAAAAACATATAAAAAAGTGAATCCAAATACTGCAATTCATTTTTTTTATATAGAATTAATATAAAAAAATGAATCACAATATCGCAACTCACTTTTATTATATAAAATAAATATAAAAAATACCGCAACTCACTTTTTTTATATAGAATCTATATAAAAAAGTGAATCGCAATATCGCAACTCACTTTTTTTATATAGAATCTATATAAAAAAATGAATCGCAATACTGCAACTTACTTTTATTATATAGTAGAATCAATAGTTTCAGGTCAACAGGTCAATCAGGTCAGGTCAATCTTCATACCTGATCTGAATTTTTTTCAAAAATCTCATACCTGACCTGAATTTCAGGTCAGGTCAGGTCAGGTTACCTGAATTCGGCTGACCTGTTCAGAGCTCTAGGTATGATGATGTAGATAGAAAAAGATTGTATGGTTGTTCAAGATTATGGCTAACCAATCAGTATACATATGTTTATTTAGATTTAGTAGATATGTTAGTTCACATTGTATCAAGAAATATATTTTTTAAACATTATTTACTAGTACTAAAAAATAATAAAAATTATCAATATCGTTAATTGACCTTATCATTATAAAGCAATATCGTTAACTTAACTTTAGATAATTTTTAATTACTAACATTTTCGTTAACTAACTTTGTGATAATTTTTGATAATTGACAGTATTCCAAAATATCATTGTAATAATATTCAATAATTATCAATATCATTAAATAACTTAACGATAACTATTAATAATCATCAATATCACAACTTATTGGTATTATTTTCTATAATTATCAATATCTGCAGATAATGAAATTTATCGACAGATAATTATGGTTAATTATTATATTTTATTAATTATTAGTATTTTATGGTGATAAATATCGATAAAGTGATATATATCACTATATATCACCTAAAAAAATTTTCTGATGCATGTGACTATGGAAATATTTGTCACATTGTCACACTTCCAGCTATGTTTCACTGTTTATTTATATCTGAAAGACAGTTTTTTGAGTAAGTAAAAAATTATTCATCACACTCTTATTCGTCACTATATATTTTTACGTGTTAGTGCATAATACCGTAATGCAGACTAAACCTGAGCTTTTTTGATGGTATAGCTGGAGAAGTTTCTAAAGTTAGGTTCAATAGGACTCAAACATTACTAAAAAAACTCAGATCTGAATTTGTATAAACCTTAATACCTTATAATTAATTTCTGTTCCAAATGTATAAAGTTATATGTAAATTTTAAACTCAAATTTTGCTATCTCGGGATCTAGTAATTGGATTTTAATGATCTTTAGCTTGCTAGATTCGTCTCAACGAGATGAACATTTTGATATATAATTTATTTTTAGGTATAATATTGACTGAAATATCGCATTTTGAAAATTTTGTTATATAGAATCTGAGTTGTTTTAGTAATGTTCATGGTCCTGGTTCGATCACATGATTTGTAAAAATTTATTTTTTACAAATAAACTTTTCACTAATATATAAAACTTTAAGTTACATATAGTATATGTATTTAAGCCTGCTGTGCAAATTTACTTAGTGCGTAATATGGGATTTTGACTTTTAAACACTGTTTTTGATTTATTTAAATTTTTTCATTTTCATCATCTATTTTTAGAGCTTCACACAGGTCAGGTTAGATCAGATTACCTGGTTAACCTGAACCAAAATTTTTTTTCAGATCAGGTCAAATCAGGTTAACTGTTTGACTTAATCTGACCCATTTGACCCAAAAGTATTTAGGTCACTTCGGGTAATTCAGGTTATCCAAAGTTTTACATGTTTTTTTATTAATTATACAAAAAATATCAGGTTCAATGTTTTTAATTAAAAAAAAACATTTTTTTTTAATTTTTGTTGAAAAAACATCAGATCTGAGTGATCCAACATTTTACTTTTTATTTTTATATATAAAAACGCTAAAACTATTAGTTTTGGCATTTTTTCTTAATTTTACATGTAAAAATGCCAAAACTGATAATTTCAGCATTTTTTTTTGATTTTACATGTAAAAATGCCAGAATTATTAGTTCCAGCATTTTTCTTTTTGATTTTACATATAAAAACGTTAGAATCATTAATTCTAGCATTTTTCTTTTTGAGTTTAATCAATTTACATATAAAAATGCTGAAATCATTAATTTCAGCATTTTTTTCAATTTTATATATAAAAATACCAGAATTATTAGTTCTGGCATTTTTCTTTTTGATCTTACATGTAAAAACGCCAAAATTTTAATAGTTTCAGTATTTTTTTTTGATTTTACATGTAAAAATGCCAGAATCATTAGTTACAGTATTTTTTTTTTTGATTTTACATACAAAAACACTGGAAATTTTAGTTTTAGCGGTTTTCAATTTATTTGACCTAAATATGTCAAGTCAATGGGTCAGGTCAGGTACCTGACTAGTTCTAACCTGACCCTTATCAGGTTATGAATTTAATGACCTGACTTGAATATTTCGGGTCAATCCGTCAGTTTACCTGATCTGTCAAGTCAGATTGCAAAACTCTATCTATTTTTGAATATGATTGGCAAAGATTATTCATTCATATGTTAAGTCAAAAACAGTGTTTAAAATCAGCTTTTTTTCACTAAGTAAACTTGTAAAGCAGGCCAAAATACATTTATTCTATAATTTTCATATTTACATTAATCTCTTAATTCATAAGAAAATGGCTTATTTATAAAATATCAAATTACATGATCGAACTTAGCTTTAGACGATTCCCTAAAAGGAAAGAACCGTATAGTGACCCTTGCTGATATTGTAAAAAAATTCTGATAAAGATAATAGACTTAGCTTATTTACTCCTATTGGATGTAAAAGATTGACTGATAAAACCACTTCAAAGAATTCTAATAGTGATAATAATAAGTATAGAAAGTCTGATAAAAAACAAAAATTTTAACATGTACCAGAAAAGATGATTTTACTATTATAACTGGATATAAGCCTATGCTCAAGAATAATATCCAAAAAATAGTGGTATATGATATTTCCTCCAAATGGGCACAGATAGAAATACTTAAATACCTCAAAGCTTGGAATAATGTTTTGGCTATAAAGCTCAAGACACAGAAGAAATATGTGACACTTACCATGTCAATTGACCTTAACGAGATGACTTTGAGTCAATAGAATAAAGGAGTTTGGATTGCTCCTTTAGAATGATTGCCAGTTTAATAGTTTTTAGCAGCTTGAGATCTGAAGCAATATAAAGAGCATGAAAAATTCTAAGTAATCTTAACAGATATTCCCAAATCCCTTACAATCGGAACATTGAAAACCCTGCCCAATCATTGCTTTCTTCCATTAGATGTAAAGCTTTAAGATTATTTAAGAAAAAGGGCATTCAAAATTGATTACATATTATGCCTCTTGAATGGACTTGAATAAAGTCACCAATATGGAATTCAACTTTCAAGAATACAAAGGTGTATGGATGAGATACTTTACATCCACCTTGAACAGACCTCAAAAGAAGTCACCAAAGAATAAAGGCCCGCATTACAAGCAGAACTAAGATGTAGATCCAAAAGTTGCATCAAACAAACTATTTGGGTAACAAGAAGCAGGAGAGAGGATTTTTTACAAGAAAAGGACAAACATAGCAATTATTTAAATTGATGGAAAAAGATCTGAACAGTACTTCCAAGCTGACTTTGTTGGGCAGAAATCAGGAACATACTACTGTAAGTAGAATTTGCAAACTGACAGGATAACTGCACAATACTAGATGAAGCTATAGGTAGGGCAAATGCACTATTGTAGTTACTTTGTACTCAAATATTATTACCCCTTTTTTTATTTTATAATTTTTACCCTGGCTTTTGGTTTGTTACTCCTTTTATTTTCTTTTTTGGGTTTCGTGTTGCAGTTATTGTGAGTCTTGTTGGGCGCTCACAGGACTAAGACTGAGAGCCCTCTAAGAAAAACCGTTTCAAATGGGGCTTACTCTCATAGTCCCAAGTTCCGACCTGACAGTGCACACATGGTTGCTTTTTTAGAAAGTGGACTGTTGGTTTTGTGTTTATTAAATTAGTTTAGACTTATTATCATATGTATCTCGAATATTAGTTATGTTTTTAGTTTTTACTAATAAAATATCAAATGTGCTGCAGCCAAAAAAAAAATAATGCAATATAAAAAAATATATAATATATATATAATTATGCGGGTATTGAATACTATTAGTGTAATTTATAATTATTGTTTTATTCTTATTTTTTTTTTTTTTTTTTTTTTTGAATGATTGCTGGCTAATAAATAAACAAAAAATATATCTCGGTTATCATTATACAAATTACATTACTAGTATTCATCTATAGTAGTAGTTATTCTACATGCTCACTGACAGACAGGCATTCTTTTGCTCAATATAAAAACCTTATCATTATCTCTTAAACATACATTATATTTAGGACAAGTATAAACATATTTAATTGATTTTATATTACTATCAGAAGTTTTTACTCTCTTGGTTCGATACAATCCTAAAGGTATAACTTTCTTCTCTTCCACAAGATATTTGAATAATACACCATATTGAAATCCAATGTATGCCTCTGGAACAGAAATTTGAAAACAGTGTGAATAGACTGGAGCAGGACAAGTAGCTCCAGAAAGCAAATGTAATGGGCGAGCTCCAAAAAGCAAATGTTGAATTATTGCTACGAGATGTGGTTGATAAAATGATTGACAAATAATACTATCCAGCATAGATAACGTGAAACACGTGCCAGCCATAAAAGCTGGAGAATGGTGGGCTATTAAAAGGAATATATGTATGAATATTATTTAATAATTTTGCAATACTAACGTGTAAGGACTTAAAAACACACCTTTCATATTCTTGTCAATGGCCGATGCATCTTCGGACATAAATTTCATATTATCCATATGAACAAATTCTACAAATACGTCAATATCAACCTTACACATAGCCTTAATATTCAAATATACTAACATTGCTGATGCATCTTCTGTTTTTTCTCCATTCCTAAAAATTATAGATAACACGTAAGAAATATAATCGGATAAATAAACATATACAGGAACATACCTTAAGATTCTTGTGGAATCTGCTAAAATCACCTGTAAAATAATATTAAAATAAATATAATACCAAGCTATTAGGAAATTTGCAAAGTATACGTACGGCTTGTTTAGCATGTTTTACTCGGCCAAGTTCTAAACCCTCTCTCGTCATTGGGTTTCCTTGCACAAAATAAATTTGATCAAAATGACTCAGAATTTTCCATTGACTTTGGCTTGGCCTTACCAGGGATAAAATTACAATAGGAATGATTTTTTCTAAATATGGTTTACGCAATGGACTAACAAAACAATCAAGATTACGTGGGAATATTGTTGGGGAATAATCACATATAAGAATATGACCAATGATAGTATCGACAACAGAATTTGGATGTTCAATTTCATGTACGATATTTGCGAGAGTAGTACTCGCAGGATCAATGGTATATGAAGGATGTGGAGGATGATGTGAAGGATGTGAAGAATGATGTGAAGAATGATGAGCTTGATGGTCATTGCGATGATCAGGTGTTGACATTGCACGGTGACGACGCATAGTTGAAGAATCAGGTCTGTGTGGGTATTCAAGTTGTCCGTCTGGTGTTGTAGATGGGCCCCCTTTTTTCTTTAAATCAAAGTATCCTCCTCCTGAATTGTTCTTCAATACATCTGCAGATAACAACGGTTGTCTTTCTGGCTGTACTTGCGCTTGTCTTTCATTTCTTTGATTTCCACCCTCATAAGATGAAACATCATCTGCTATAGAACTATGTGATGCAATAACGAATCCAATCTCATCACCTTTCACGGTATAATCCCCAGGATTTATTAACACCATATAATTTTTGGTATCTTCCTCTTCCTCACTATTTTGATCATAACTCCAACTTGCATATCTGCCAATTGAACGTTGTTTTGGAATTCCAATGGCAAACAAAACTATACCCAAACTATCATATAGTCGAACTACATAAAAAAATATGTAAGTATATTCCTAGATACCTTAAATAAAGACATTATTATTATGTCTCACCAGCGACCTCCAAGAAAGTTCGTCCCGAAAAATATTCGGATAAAGTTGTAGTATATATTGATTGAGACATTCCAGTAATATAATCTTCAATAGTATTAGTGTCAAAGCCATCCGAATTATGCCTCTTCCTTAACTCATGTGCAGATTCAAACGTAAATGAAGTGGTTAGACCATATATAAGAGTTGAAAATCCAGGAGTAAGACACGAGTGTGCAAGAATAGCAAGTTTTAATTCATCAGTACATATTATTTGTTCAGGGTCTGAAAAAATGTTAAAATAGAAATGTATAATAAAAAATAATTACATTAGAGACTATAAATATTAATTTTAATTTAACTTACTTAAACTCTCAAAATGAACTTTATTCTCTGGCAAAATGCATTGAATATAAAGTTTTGGCCCCTGATTGAATTTTCTTAATGCCTATCAAAATAAACGATGAGTTTAGATAGAATGAAAATATCAATAAGCGTAAACCGAATTAATTATACATACAATAGTTTTCAATACGTTCTCTGCATCTATTATTTCACTTTGCTGAGTATATTTTTTAGCTAAAATGAAATACGCAGACGCATTTTTTGCATCAGCCTTTTCAAGGCTACGCGCTTCGAGTGAACTTCCACGAACATATTGCACACGATGTGCGAAGACAGGATCAGAGAGAAATGTTCTCACGCGATCTGTAGGTTCTACAGGATTTAGTATCACAACCTTTAATTTTTTGAATTTCAAATATATTAATACATGCTTTTCAAAAATGAATCCCTAAAAAGTCCAAGTCATACCTTAGTATTAACCGTCGCAGAACCATGCGCCGTAGAATAGAATTCTTTCAAAAAATGTCTTAATGAAGGTAATTCTATAGTTGGTGCAATAATAATTACGTGCGGTTGCTGAGAAATCTTCTTAAATGGTTTATCGTAAACTGATTTTGAACGAATTAGCGCGATCAATTCCGATATAGAATACTAATATAAAAAACAATCAATATGACAAATTTTTTAAATAAGTTATTAATTTACTGACTTACCGGAATAAATATCAAACCAGTTGTAAAAATGGCCAATAAAAGAATCCTTGGGAATGCATTATCAGGTACTATATCACTAAGGTAGCCAACGGTACCCAACATAATAGTCGTAAAGAATACAGCTATTTATGACCAATAATTAATATATATCGGCCCAAAGAAAAATAACAATTAAAGAACTTTTTGATAGTGAAATGTACCGTCTAAGAAAGTAAGATTTTGTGCTTTCTAAAATCAAAGTAAAATAAACGAGAGAATTTTACTTAGAATGAAATTTCCAAAATAAGAAAGTTAAATTGAAATTAATCCATTATACCATATAAGCATTCTCCACACCATGTAATAAAGAGGAACCGGTCAATACAAGAAATATTATGGATTGTAAAAAGATCAAAAATCTACTAGTAACTTGGCCCAATTTCAAAACAGATTTTTCACTCCTTACTAAACAATCACATACAGAAAAATAGCAACGAATGAACCTGAAAGGATAAAAGAAAACTATATAACGGGTTTGTTGAAAAACAGGGTCTATTGCAGTTGCAACCACAGGGTAAATGGTTAAAACAGTCAGAATCGGTGTAGGACTAGTAAATATCGAGCGCCACGAATAAAACTCGTAAATATAAAACTTTGGAATATATTCTAATAATAATAAAATTGACAACACGACCTCAAACCATATATTAAGCGTTGGTAACGTTCCTTTCATGTGACTTGTGTTTGCGACGTAAACAGCACACAATAAAATATTGAAGAAAGCGTCAACCAATTTCCATATACTACCAATAGCAGAGTTATCGAGTTCCACGGCCAACTGTTCACGCCATGAAGGCTTGTATAAAGTATGGTAACGTGGTTGCTTTAAAGTAAAATTTGCAGAAGCAATAGAAATTACTGATGATGCTCTACTTGAAGATGTGGAATTTGTAGGGATACGAAAGGTAACTTGTGGAGGTTCCTCGACAAGTGGTTCGGAATTGGAAGTTATCCTTGACATTGTAAACCAACTTTCTATTATTAAAAATTGATCGAGTTATAATTTAAAAAAAATTTCATCAGGATTTACCATTTGCTGCGGTTCTGTAGACTGTACACAAGTACAAAGCACTATTTTTAAATTTTATGTTTCAATTCACTGTAAATATTTTTATAGGGAACTTTTAACATCTTAAACGGACTTTTAATTACAAGATATCAAAGACATAAATGAATATAGTTACAAATCTTAACATATATATTTAACTTTGTATCGAGAAAACTTAAGTTCATATTTGTATTTCTAAATTTAGATTAATATGTGGTGGTTTAACAAATCCTGTTCGCAGTTACCAGGAACAACTTACGTCTTATGGCTCTTAAAGTCAAAACTAGTTAGATACATACTGTTTATATATATGGCTTTTTCTATATTATTTTCTATATCACAATTAGTAAAATATACTTTTGGAAATTATGGAATATATTCATCCGAGTTGTTAGAAAATCAGCCTATATTTAGAACATACGGTAAAGTATATTAAAGAATAAGTGTATATTAAAATTGATGATGATACTAATTTAATTTTCTTTGATAGATACACATCGAAATTCTCCGCTATCCGAAATGACAAATAAACATAGATTTTCAAAGATTCATGCATATTCTCCTCATACATTGGCCGATAGTATACATCCTTATTATATTCGTGCTGAGTCAAAATTTAAACCTGAAGATGTAACAGTTATTACATTTGTTACCCACAATCGTTTGAACGAATTAGTTAGATTGGCTGAATTATGGAAAGGTAGCGATATTATTTGTTTCTTCATTTAAGTTTCCTTTTATTAATTTATTTATCTATTTTTTTCTTTCAGGGCCAATATCGGCAACTTTACATATACCTTCTAAAATAGGATTAACTGACCCACTTATAGTTGAAACGATTAACTCAATTAAAAAAATTTATAAAAAAAAATCAAATTTAAGAAAACAAATCGACATTCATCTTATAACCGGCCCATCAACTTCACTTAATGAAACCTTATTACCAACTCCAACTAATTTTCATGTAAATGTTGCTCGTTTTTTTGCTAGAACTGAATTTATTTTCTTTCTCGATTTTGATACGTGGCCAACGCCTGAAACTCATTCAAATATTAAGCGTTATGCTGATATATTAATTAAAAATAATGTTTTAATTTTACCTACTTTTGTATTTATTGAAAATGTTGAACATGTTGAAAATAGCACTATTCATTATAAGTTTCCTAAAACAAAAAACGATGTAATCCGTTTAGTTAATCGACGTAAATTAGGTTTGCAGGATTATGGTTGGGAAATTAATAGTGGTCCAACTTGTTTAGATAGTTGGTTAAAAGCTGATGAATTGTTTCATGTTGAAGAATATGAATTACATTATAGACCAAATTTCGTTGCAAGAAAAGGTGGTCAGATTCCTTGGTAAGTGATTTCTCTTTTACACTTTTTTAATGATTTCTTTGATACATTAATGAAGACTCTTTATTTTTAAATAGGTGTTCGGAACGATTTGATGATAATAAAGCGGCTTGTATTTTTGAAATATATTTAAGTGGCGCCGAATTGTATGTTGATCCTAACAGTTTCTTAATTCGACATCATTTTGATCAAGATTCTCATCTCGTAAATTATGGAGATCCACATTGGCAGGTTCGTAATTTTTATGAATATAAACCGAAAATTTAATTATTAAATTAATTCTTGCACTTTATTTTATAGAAAGTAATTAATAGCCGCATGTACACAAATTTTTCACGAGAGGTTTGTCTTTTATATGTTAGAACATTTGTAGCAATGGATTTATGGAAATCGCCTATTTCTGATCACGTAAAGCAAGAATGTCAGAGAGTTTTGGCAAGTTGGGGTTCAGGTTTAATAAAGAATTCTGAAAAATAATTGAGTTCATTTAAAATTGTGAAAAAACGGGGTGTGGCGTTTAGGAAATCATTAATTACATTAACTATATTCAAATCATTTTAATATATATATTTGAAATTTTCAATAGAAATTTTTAGCCGCTTTCAAAAAGGTGTGACACAGGAAAATCGCGAAATAATTTGATTGATATCTGATTTTCGATTTTCGATGTGTAAAAATAAACTGGTCACGTCTTTTTGAAAATAGTAATAATAAGAATAAAAATAATATAATTATGAGGTGATAATCTGACTGAATAAATTTATCTAGTTGATAAATCTGAAATTTTACAGCCCATTTAAAATAAAGGAATCAAGTTAAATCAATCTTCATTCATTATATTTTGTTCAAATAATCGACTATTATTTTACAAATTTAGTTTCTACTAAGTTAAATATTCCGAAATCTGAGGGCTCAAAAAATCATTTTTTGTAAATATTTCAGCATTTAATGGTTTAATTTCAATAAACTGTTTTTTAAATTGTAAAGCTAAATGAGGACTACAAAGTAAAAAAAAGTTCATCAAAATTAAATCACTAGATGCTATATCAGGAAATTTGTTTAGGCATAATTTATTGTAATATTTTGGAGGTGGTGTAAAATTTTGAAATATTACATTAAAATGTAATATTACACTAAAAATATAATATTACACTAAAAATGTAATATTACATTAAATTACCTTTAAACAAATTTCCTGTTGTAAGACATTTATAAAAATGATTTTTTGAGTTTTAGCAAAAAAAGTGTTTTTGGTCAAAGTCAATTGTGACTTATATATTAGATATCTGGAATCCTATAGTATCTCCCATATATAGTACTTAAAAAATTTTATAGAATTATATAGTATTTGAAAGGGTATTTTACATTTATCTTATAATCCAGTGATCAGATTTAAGCCATCTGTTTTTTGTTTGATAGCTCTTATTAAGCTCTTCAAAATAAAAAAATAATCACTTAAATTGGACTAGTAGATTGTAAGATATTTACAAAAAGGAATTTTTAAGTTTTATTTAATACTTGGCAGGATCAAACCCCTGATTTTTGCAAGATACCCAAGATACTATGGCCTATAATATATAATATTTTATTATAAAAATATTGTATTGTTTACTATATATATATAACTAATTACAAGATTATTATTTTAAATAAATATTTATATTTTTTAATATTGAATTCTTTAAACTGATTTTGTAAAAAAAAAATTGATTTGTCAGTTATTTCAGATAGTCCAACCAACATCTTTTTTGCAATTATTTAAATTAAAGGTAATTATTTTATTATAATTTAAATAATTAAATAATTTATTAAATTAAACCTTTAATTTTTTAAAATTAAATATAAAACAATTTGTTATTTAGGCTGCACTAATTCAATTTTTCATTAAACATAACCTCCCTTTATTTTTAAATTTTTTATGTAAAAAAATACATGTAATTTAGACTGGAATTAGACAAATCTTTAAATCTTAATCGGAATTATTATCTAAAATTTTTATTCATTTTTTTAGTTAAAATTTTGGCCAAAATTAATGGTAATTCTAGCTATATATTTTAACTTATATATTATTTTTTGTCCTTCTCCCCCTTAAATTGGGATCCTCTATATTATATTAAACAAAGAATTGGCTTGAAGCGGTCATATTAAGTAATACAATTAAATAATAAAGTTATTAAGTATATTTATAAATAATAAAATATCTAGATCTATATCAATTTGTCTTATTTAAAAAATTAAATTACATCTGGATTTAAATTAAAAAAAAAATTTTGTTTAATAGAATATACAAATATATTACTATAAAAATATACAAAAAAAGGGATTTTTTAAGTAGTACTATATAGTAAATATTATCAAAAATAAATACCAAAATACAAAAATTATTTCTAATTATTTTATTAATAACATTAATTTCAAATTCTTTTTCTTTTTTTTTATTTTTAATTTCAATAAAATAATTGTCAATTTTTTATAAATAATATTTAATATAATGTATTATTACAAATTAAAAATAATAATTTAATTTTATAATATTAAGAAATAATTAAGAAAGAAAAATTATATATTTTTTTTTTTTTTAATTGCAGCACATTTATAAATTTATTAAAATAATTAAAGTAATATATAATTAAATTACTAAACTACCTAATTAAACTAATATTATTAATTTATAAACTGCTCATCATATTATTAAAATACCCTACGCATGCACTGTCGAATGATCTATTATGCTATACAGGTAAACATATGTGAAATATGTTTTCTTAGCCAAGGGCCCTATAGTCAATGCAAAGGTGATTATGGGACCCACAAAATTATATATTCTGAAACTAATAATTTATTTTAGGAACTTTAAGAATAATTAAAAGAAAAAAAATTTTTATAAATTAAAATTAATCTACGTAAAAAGTAGAGTAAAAACTGGGATTAAGTTATATATTATAATATATAATAGCGCGGAATCTGAAGACGCGGCAAGGTAAAGTACTAATATTTAAAAAATGATGTAAAAACTAAAACCATTAGCATAAAATTATACTATTTGGCTAACTTTTTATTAGAAGTCTGGTAAAATTTTCAATCATTAGAAATAACATTCCTATGAGCCTAAAACCTCTTCAAAATTCTATGATTAGTTTCATTAAAATTTTACTATAGATTTATTATAGTTTCGGCAGAGTTTCAGCAGTTTCAGCATTTATAATAAGTTTTGGCAGTTTCGCTTTTCTCCAGAGTTTCACCAGTTTTTTAATATAACTTTAATATAATTTTGGCAAAATTTCGCTTTTTAGCAAAACGCCATCTTGCTTAAACCCTTAGGTTTCAGCAAGCAACCTTATAAATAAGTCATTTATAATGCTCAAAAATTTTACTGGACTTTCAACAAAAAGTAAGCCAAATAGCATAATTTTATGCCAATAAATTTAGTTTTTATATTATATATTAACAATTAGCACTTTTGTTTGCCATGACGTCAGATTTTGCACTATTACCGATTTTCGATATAGGACTCTCTACTTTATTTGCAGATCATGAATTAAAGAAATTAGGAAAAATATTTTTAATAAGTTAAACAAATATAATAATTAGGATTAAAAAATCTTTAAAAAAAAAAATAATAAAGAAATTAAAAATAAAAAGAAAATAATAATAAGAAAAAAAATAAAAAATAATATATTTAATATCTGTATATCTTTAACATATTTTTAAATACAGGTTGAAATGTGAAAAATCAGGCATTAATCAGTCACCAATCAGGCACCAATCAGGTAGCTGATTGGTGACTGATTGGTGACTGATTGGTGACTAATTAGCATTTTCACCAAATACTATCATCAATCAGGCAGTTTGCTAACTTTTAATCTAGTGATCAGAAAAGAATGAAATATAGTTCATTAGAATCATCTCAACAAAACGAATCTAATGGTAATAAAATTGTATTTTTAGAATTAATGGTTAATAAGAAATTAAATAAAATATAAATAGTATATTTTTATTTTTATATTTTACTTAATATCTCATCAAGTATTAATCCTAAAAATACAATTTTACTACCATTAGATTCGTCTTATTGAGATGATTCCAATAAACTATATTTCATCTTTTTTTGATTACTAGATCAAAAGTTAGCAAACTGCCCGATTGGTAACTGATTGATACCTGATTTTTCACATTTTGACCTGTGAAATATAAAATAATAAAAAAAAAAAGAAAAAATACCTAATATATAAACAAATAATTAATTAAACTAATATAACTTAATTATAAAATTTGATTAGCTAATTAATGATATTTTAAAATAAGAAATAAATTTTCTTTTTATAATATTATAATTTTAGTATTTATGAATGGCTTTATTAAATTGCATCACTAATATTTAATATCATAGTATACATTTTTATAAATTAAAGAATTTACTCTAATTAAAATTATTTAGTATTCTGAAAATGGTCAGAAAAAATTTACTTAATACCTTTTATTTTTATATTATAAATATTACAAAATAAAAAAAAAACTTAAAAAATATATATGAAGTATATACTACAGCATTAAATATTGCAATATAAATTATAATATTTTATTAATGAAACTAGTTTAATTAAATGGGTTTAAAATTTGAACGTACTTGCATTTGAACGCATCCCCTTTTTTTAAAAATTTTTAAATAGTAAATTTATCGATCATTTATGATCATGTTTTGATCAGCAAATTTACTATTTAATAATTTTCAAAAAAGGGGGGTGCATTGCAACGCACCTGTATAAAATTATTATTTCCTAATTAAATTATAATAATATATATAAAACAAAAAAATTATTTAACAATTTTCTTTTAATTAATTATTAAATAAAAATTTTTAAAAAAAATTTTTTTTATTTTCATAAAAAACTTATATAATGAAATTTAACTCATTAAAATTTTTTTATTATTATTTGTATTTAATAATTATAAAGTAATAAATTTAGTTTGTTAAAATCCTTTTAAAAAGAAAAATTAAATTCAATATTAAATTAATAGAGATACTATTTAAATAAATTAAAAATTTTTGATTAGAAAAAATTAATGTAAATTAGCATTTTATATTAATTAAATTTATTAATTTACTATTATTTTTTTTTAAAAAAATATTCAGATTTTAAGGATTAAAACAAATGGCATGACCTTTATTATGTGATTCTCTATAAAAAGTCTTTATAAAAATTTTATTAAAATATACTTAAAAATAGTATTAATTTTAATTTGCAATATACTTATAATATATCTAAAATATATCTAAAATACTCCTGAAATATACTTTTAAATTGAAATATATTTGTTTTTTGCTTAAATACTAAGTAAGGTTGCTTATCTAAACCTCTTCAAAATCCTACGATTAGTTTCGTCAAAATTTTACTATAAATTTATTATAGTTTCGGCATTTATAATAAGTTTCGGCAGTTTTGCTTTTCTCCAGAGTTTCGCCAGTTTTTTAATATAACTTTAATATAGTTTCAGCAGAATTTCACTTTTCGGCAAAACGCCATCTTGCCTAAACCCTTAGGTTTCGACAAGCAACCTTAATACTAAATACAAATACTTTTCATAGGGATTTAATAAAATTTTTTGATTGACTAATTTTATGAAAAATTTTATTATTATTTTTTTTTTAAAAAAAAAAAACTTAAAATTTAGCCAAACTGACTTTTTTTTAACAATTATATATAAAAAAGCATAAATTTTTATTTATATTTTATAAAATATAATTAAGACAAACTTGTTTTTATAATATAAATATTTATCAATAACCTGCAACTTTATTTTTAATTTTTTTTTCAAAAATTTTATATGTAAAATTTTTTTTCAATTCTTAACTGATATAATAATAATCAGTATATTGTACATGAAATACTATCTAGTTATTTTTTAAAAATAAAATATTCAAATAATTCATATTCACATCTGTAATTTGCAGATTCTATGGATATAGATAAACTATTAACTAACTTTAAAAAATCTTTTAGTTAGAATTAACAAGAAAAATAGTTACCATTAATATAGACAAAATATTCTAAATATAAAATTATAGTAGATATAGATTAGATAGGATTCCCAAATATCACATATATAACTCACATTTGAGTTTTAGCAATTTCAATCAAAATTAGATTAAACTCATAATATTAGATAGAGTAAATTGATTGAAAATTAATAGTTATAATTATGAGTTTTAACAAATTGTGTTGATTTTACAAAGTCATATTTTATATTTGAGTAAATTGGTATTTTTTTTTAAGTTTAACTTATCCTTTTTTTTAACTTTTATAAATAATATTTTTAAAAATATCAGCAGTTTTAGGGTCCGGATTATGTTTTAGCTAAAATTAAGTATAATTCTGGCCAAAATTAAGCATAATGCAGATCAAAAACTGTCTGATTAGTTTTGCAATATTTTATTTTTTAATAATTATTTATATTTAATTTGAGATCTGGCTATAAATCAAATTTTGTAGTCATTAATAAAATTCATTTAATTGGCATTTTTGTAGATAAGATATTACTGCATCTAGTACAACAAAATGAAAATATTACACAGTATTTTATAGCAAAAAAATCACAACTTTTAAATACATTAATAATTCTTCTTCTGATGAAATTAAAAAATGACTTGTCTTTGTAGTGATAGCAGATTCTTATTATTTATAAATTTTCACTGATCAATATCCAGATCATGAATTAATTTATTATTTTATTAATTATTGTTTTATTTATAATTTACATATTTTTAATTATAAATTATAAGAATTGACAGTTTAATTTATATAAATTTTTTATTTTTTTATTAATAATAAAAAAAAAATTGTTAATTTTGGTAAATTAACATAATTTGAATAAACTGAAATTATATTTTATTAAACAAATTTAAATTTATATTATTTTAGAATCTTATTATAATCATATTTTGAGTTTTAGCAAATTAGTATAGATTTTAAATGGATAATTTGATTTTTAGCAAATTAGATCTATTTTAGTAAAAGCAAAAAGTGCTTAAATTTATGCAAATCAGTTATGAGTTATATATGTGATGTCTGGGATCCTGATTGGATAGTCCAATATCTATGTCTTTACTTTATATTAATTTTAGTAATAATTTAAAAAAATTTTTTTTTTAAGACTTAACAAAAACTGATCCAACTGGGATATAAAACCATTTTACTTACTTTGTATTACTTAATCTAATTTTATTTGATTTTATAGTTAATTCATGATCTGGATATCGATCAGTGAAAATTTGTAAATAATAAGAATCTGCCATTGCCACAAGATCGACTACGATAATGCGAAAAGTTTTATAAAATATCATATACGTACATCATGTTAATGTCATGTAATTTGTATATTACATCACTTTTACAATAAAGTCATTTTTTAATTTTTATCAGAAGGAAAATTAATAATGCATTCAAAAGCTGTAATTTTTCTACTATAAAATACTACGTAATATTTTCATTTTGTTATACTGGATGCAGTGATACCTTACCCACAAAAATGCCAATTAAATGGATTTCATTAATGATCTACAAAATTTTGCCTCATTTTTTAATAGTAATTTTCATTGATTTATAGCCGAACCTCAAATTAAACTTCTTAAATCAAAAAATAAAATAAATAAAATAAGAAAAAGAAAAGAGAAAAAATAAACAAAAGGGAATCAAAGATTAAATCTTTAATTTAGATAATTAATATTCTGGTATTCACAGTTTCTTTAAAAAACAATTAAGAGTAAAAAATTGAAATTTCAGAAAAAAAAGAAAAATTAAATTAAAATAAAGGAAAATTATAATTTTAAGAAAACTCTAAAGTGAAAAACTAAGTAAAGAAGAAAATAAATTCCAAGTCTCTATTTATTACTATAATTTCTCAAATAATAATAATAATAAAGAAAAAGCTCATTTTTTAAATAGTTATTTCTATTTTAACTAAGGTTGCTTGCCAAAACCTCTCCAAAATCCTGCGATAAATTTCGGCAAGATTTTACTATATGTTTACTATAGTTTCGGCAGGGTTTCGGCAGTTTCGGCAAATGGGGGTTTCGGCATTTCGGCAAAGTTTCGGCAGGATTTTTAATATGATTTAATATAGTTTCGGCATTTTCCGTATAGGTTTCGGCAGTTATTAAGAAGGTTTCGGCAAGCAACCTTAATTTTAACTAATACCTTAATAATATTTTTAAAAATAAAGAAACTAATGAAAACCTTCATGCTAATATAAAGTTTAAAATCCAGCCATCTAATATGTAACTGTTACATCTTTAAAAATTTAATAGGATAAAAGTTTTGCAAAAATAAAATTATTTCTGGTAAAAAACTACTTCAAGTTAAATAATTTCACTAAACTAGAAAGAAGTTTTAAGTTCAAAAAAAAAATTTTTTTAAAATCTTTAAATTGAATAAAAACACCTTATAGTTCTTTAAGTGAGAAAAACTTATACTTTTTCTTCAATAACTTTTGCCAAAAAAATGGTTAAGTAATTAGCAAGTGAGAAATGTAGAAAAAATTTTTTTTTTATTAATTATAAAACCTGTAAATTTATTTTAAAATGTTAGTTATTTATTGAGTAATAATTTATTCTTTAAATTTATTAGATAAATCTAAAATATTTAGCAAATAATTAAATAGGATCTCGGATATCTAATATAGAGATCATAATGGACTTTTGGCCAAAAACACCTTTTTTTGCTAAAATTTAAAAAATAATTTTTTGTAAATATTTCAGCATCTAGTGATTCAAATTTGATGAACTTTTTTTATTTTATAGTTCTCATTTAGCTAATTAGCTCCATAATTTTAAAAAAAAATTCATCAAAATAAACTACTGGATGCTGAGATATTTACAAAAAATGATTTTTTGAGTTTTTAAAAAATGGGCCAATTTGCTAAAAGTGTAACTTATGACCAGTTTTAGAGATATCTGGGATCCTAATTAAATAATAAAAAGTTAAATTTTAAATAAAATACTTTTTAGAATTGAAAAAAAATATAATTATAAATATACTATATATGATAACTGTAACCTATAAATAACAATAGTCCAAAATTTAAAATTTTATTTATTTATATTATATAACTTATTTTTAAAGTACTTTGTTAAAATATTAATTATCACATAAGTGAAATTTTTTTTTACTATATTACATGGAATTCTTGTGGATTTTCATGGAATTCTTGTAAAATCCATAAAAACTAGTCCAAACTTTTATATTATGTAATAAATTTTACAACTTTAACCCATAATATTAAATAAAATTCTTATTAAATTCTATAAAATAATCTAATAGAAATATTTAATATATATTATCCTATCATTTTATCAGTTTAGTTTTTTCTTTTACTATTTAATTTACAATTTATAAAAATGTGAAATCACATTATATTAGTGTAATTTATAGATAACACTCATTATAGTATAACTAAAAAGAGAGTTTATTAACTTAAAAGGACTTTAAAAAATATTAAAATAGGTAAATTTTGTAAAAAAATTTATTATTGATTATACATATTTTTTAAAATTAGAATTATAATAGTATCAGTTAGTTAACTAAATAGAAAAATAAAATACTGATTAACATTATTGAAAAAGAAAAGATTTACATAATTATTTTGGGTTATTTTATACATATTTATTTTATTATTTTTTACAATTCTAACTTAGACCAACATAAATATACTTATAAAGGAAAATGTAACTATATTTAGATATATTTATAGAGAGGATTAGCTGTATTAATATCAATAGTTTTACTTTTTTAGTATAGATTTATAACTTTAATTTAAATTTCAAAACTTTGGTAATTTTTATATTTACTTTTAAAAACTTTTTTTTAAAGGCTTTAATAAATAAGTTATTAAAATTATTTTTGAAAAAAAAGGTATAGAAAAGTTTTAGGATTACTTCTAAATCTTTTTACAAAAGTATTTTTATAAAGATTTTATTTTATTTTATTTTATAAAATTTTAATTTTTTAATTTTTTTTAATTATATAAATCTTATGGTTAATTTTATTTATCAAATGCTGATTTTAATTAGCAGTTTTTAATAGCTAAATTTATTTATTAATAGAATAGTTGTACTAATATTCTAGTAATATTAAATATATAATAAATGCATTATGCAAATTCTTTTAAAAATGGTTTTTTCAGTTAATAATTCTATATTAAAAATTATAGAAAATAGTAAAATTATATAAAATCTGTTAATGAATTAATAAGAAATTTTTATTTGTTAAAATTTTAGAATTATTTTTTGTACTAAAAAATTTAAATAACATGCATAAATTGGTTTTTTTTTCAAATCTCGTTAATATGTTAAATCATGTGATCGATTTTTAGAACACAGAATTGGTCTGGGCGATTCAAACTAGTTCGACTTTCAAAAGTGTACGAAAAATACAAGCTTTGTTAGTTGTTTGAATATTCTAGTAATATTTTACTCTTGGTTTACTTAAAATTTTAATACATACCGAGTTGCATACTACCAATTGAGCCTTTTATAAGACAATTGGAAAGCTGCAGTCTTTCGTTTTCTTAACCCTGTAAAAATTAATTCCTTTAATACCTTTTATATTCCTCGACTTTTGATTTCGCCTCGGGTAAGTATTTATTTAGACTTTTAAGATCATTTGTCTATAGTCTATTTATTTTAATCTTAAATTTATATTTATATTTTACAGACTTTCCGCGTTTCTTTTTGATTTGTTTAACTTTGACTCGGTTACCTTGCTTTGATTTTTTTTCAAACATAGAAAGAAGCCAACATCCAGTTAGTGAGAACGCGCCCAATGTTAGTTTTTTTTGTCCATGATAAAATGTTTGATTTATTACTCAACTCTGTTGTTTTTTATCGTAATAGGACTTGTTGACCGTTCAAACTTCGCGAGCTTGTCCAGTCCTATTAATTCAATATTAATTCTTACATTAGTTATTTCTTGCGAATATAATAGATTCGCTTAAATTTATCTTTGCTTTATCGTATTTATCCTTCTATTTTATTTATTTAATAATTATCGTTTATTAATATAAAGTTAATTAAAATTTATTATTATTATTATTATTGTTATTTTTAGGTAAGATATTTGAAAAATGGATGGCGCTTCGCATAGTCGAAGGCGCTCTGATCATAATATATCATATAATCAATCTCCTCAACACAGATACAACAATTCTGAAAGAATGGACTTTGTTGGAATAACTATAAGCGACGATTATTCACAAAAACAACTCAACACATTACCCATAATGAATAATACTTCATCACCTTCGCAACAAAAACAATCATTGCCAATTAATGTACAACGTCAAAATTCATATCCCCCAGTTCAAAATTCTGTTCAACAGCAAGAACCACCAGAAGGTCATAGTAGACGACGACTGGATAATTATGTTTCAAATTCACCGTCTGGGCATTATAATGTATTACCCTCTTCTCAGCATCAAAATGTTCAGCGTCATCATCAACGGTCTTTGTCTGGACACCAGTCACAGCAGTCTTCTCAGAGTCAATCATATTCACAGATTTCTTCATTTCATCAAACACATCAATCTTCTCATATTAATTCTCGTCAACATCAACGTCCTCCACATTCACAACAACAATCTAGTGGACAACAGCCACCACCTCCATTACCGAATAAACTTGCTCCTCCTATACAGACTGGTTTTCAAGTGACATATTCTCCGAGTTCTCAGCCTCCATCACCGAACGCTTTTCCAGCGCCATCTGCTTTTTCAGCAGCTGCTTCCCCGAATAAGTCATCGTCTCAACAATTAAACCAATCTCGAACAGATTTCGGCAGCAGTAAATCAGAATATCGACCTACCGCGTTTCGACGAGTTCGATCTAAATCAGATTTACGACCTCAACCAGCACGTCGAGTAGATCTTACGAAAGGCGTTGTCAACGTATGTGCGATTTTATTAACATTTCGATATTTCGCAGGGACCTTAGCTGTCATCCTCATTTTTATTGCCGTATCATGGGATAACAAAATTGTGCTCGTAAATATTCAAATCACGAACACAGCCATTAAAAGCGTTGACTGTACACTTAACGTTAACGTACCAGAATATCAATCCTCATTTCCGGTACGACCTAGCTTATAATCCACGTCGCGTATTAACAAAACCATCAAAAGGTGTTAAAAATGATGGGTTCGATAACGAGGATTGCGATTATATTTTATATGTGAACGATATATTGGGTAGTGAAGAAGGACAAAAGTAAAATTTTATCTCTCTTTTTTTTCCTTATAGAAAAAGAAACTCGTGACGTTTTTATATTAAATTTAATTTTTGTATAATTAGGTACCTAATACTGGATATTCTAGGCCAAGGAACATTTGGGCAGGTTGTAAAATGCCAGAATTTGAAGACAAGGGAAATTGTAGCAGTAAAAGTTGTAAAAAATAAGCCTGCTTATTTTAATCAGAGTATGATGGAAGTGACTATATTGGAGTTGGTAGAGTATAAAATAATTAGCATTATTTTTTAATTTAGCAAATATGATAGTATCTATAAATATAGAGATAAATTTGTTTTATTTCTTGTTTGTTTGTATTCTTTATTGAAAAAGTATTTATTAGTTTCTAATTTAATTTAGTTAAACCAAACATGGGATAATCAAGATCAGCATCATATTTTACGACTTTTGGATACATTTATTCACCGTCGACATCTTTGTCTCGTGTTCGAACTTTTGTCCGTTAACCTTTATGAACTGATTAAACAAAATCAGTTTCGAGGACTTAGTACGAATCTTGTCAGAGTTTTTGTCGCTCAATTACTGGATTCATTGACGATTTTAAATGAAGCACGCATAATTCATTGTGATTTGAAACCGGAAAATGTGCTATTGAAAAAGTGTGTGAATCATCCGTTATAAATATAGTATATTATTAATTTTAAAGAAAGTTATAAGACATGTCAAATATTTTTATGTGTTTCATATTTTTTTTTTTTTTTTTAGTTTAGAATCACCGACGATTAAAGTGATTGATTTTGGTTCCGCGTGCCATGAACGTCAAACAGTCTATACGTATATTCAATCGCGATTTTACCGAAGTCCTGAAGTACTGTTAGGATTACCGTAAGAATTATTTATTTAGTTAACATTTATTAATTTTAAGTAACTTATTTTCTCTCTCCATTTTCCTTTGTAGATATTCATCATCGATTGATATGTGGTCATTAGGTTGTATTGCAGTCGAATTATTTCTTGGATTGCCATTGTTTCCGGGTAGTTCTGAATATAATCAAGTGTCTCGGATTGTCGAGATGTTGGGTATTCCCCCAGTTTATATGATTGCCAATGGAAAAACCGCCCATGAATATTTCGACCGTTACACAAATGAACATGGTCAAAAGAAATATCGATTGAAGTCCATGGAACAATATATGAAAGAACATAATACTATTGAACAACCTTCCAAGAGATATTTCTCGGCAGTAAAGCTCCCGGAAATCATTAAATCATATCCAGTAATGAGAAAAGGACTGACTCAAAAAGAAATAGATAAAGGTAATTAAGTATCTTGAATAATTGTTTTTATTTTTTTTAAAAAAAATAAAGAAAAAAAAATAAATAAGTAAATAAAATAAATTCATTTTGCTTTTGAAATAGAAATGCAAAATCGACTGGCTTTTATCGATTTTGTACAAGGATTATTGAATCTTAATCCTTTAGAGCGCTGGTCTCCACAGCAAGCAAAATTGCATCCATTCATAACAGGTGAAAAGTTCACTGGTAAATTTACACCACCTATGCTAATGAAAACGCCTAATAAGATAGGGTCATCAACAGCACAGCCTATATCTTCAAATTCATCGGTCCCCCAGAATCCAAGTTTGATGCAAATGCCCTCACCTACAAAATATAAAGCATCAAATAATTCACCAAAAATACAACAAAAGAACCCTTCTTTTGCTCATGATATGCCTACAGTGACGATTTCTCATACCGCTGCTTCTAGCAGTCAAATTTCATCTTCAAGACAACCGTCGCAGCAACAACAGCAGCAACAAACTTCGACTAAAATGTCTTCATTAGTTCCAAAATCTAGCATAAGTTCATTAAGACCTAGGGCTAGCACGATTGGAAACATTCAAGTTCCACCACAGATACAGAGAGCCGCAGCACTTGTTACTCCGGGTAGTGTTGGTGCATCACCAGGGGAACATCCTAAAAAAGATCCAAGGCGATTACCACAGCATTATCCTCATTTGCAATTATTGCAAGAACAAGATCAACAACATGAAATACAGCAATTTTCTGTTGTAGTGGATAGTGATGTTAAACGTACAGACGATTCGACAAATGGTCCTAATAATAATACACCATCTTGTGGTTGGCAAGAACAAGAAAGGCGAAATCAAAAAGATGAACGGTCACCAAAGGACGAGCGAAAGCATATAACAACATCAAATGATTTAGGAGGGGTTGACAGCTCAAATGAAAATAATACCACTGCAAATATAAAGAATATAAATAACGAGAAGAGGGTACGTAAGACTAATGAAGTAACTATGCCTGGTAGTATGCCAAATGGAGTAATAGCAGGTTTGGGAACTACAAGTGGTGGATTGGACGACAGCATCCTTGGTTCAACTGGACCCCCGCTACATTTAACACAGCAATATCATCAAAAATCTCTGCAACAACTCCAACAAATACAAATTGAACAATCAAAAAACAGTGCTCAAAATAGTAGCAATAATAAGTCATGGAAATCATCTTCACCCTCATCATCATCGAAACCATCAGTATTACCTCAACATCATCATTACCAGCAGTCCGGATTGCGCCACCCATCACCATTACCTGCAGTTTCTGTGAACGTAGTGTCACCCATAATGACCCATGCACAACCTCGCCCTTCTAACTTCCGCTCGTCGCCTTCATATACTAATAATCAGTCTCCATTATCGTTTCGTAATTCACCAAGTCATTTTACTACACCTAGCACTTCACCATATATGATGCAGAAACAGCCATCACAGAATCAACACCAACTTCCATTACCTGCGACTCATCCACAGCCAAAGCAACCATCTTCGATAGCATTATCGGGAAATTATCATCATAATTTAGCTCCTCCAACAAATTATGATCAATACAATCTTCATTCACATCAATCACATCGTAATTATCCTAATAATCGAATATCACCATCTACTTCACCATCATATCCACCAAACAATTCTTCACAATCAGGATATGGTATATCCTCCTCGCCTACTACTTCTCATCAATTACCGTCATATTTTCAAAAAAATCATAATTTCGGTCATAATCATCATCACAACAGTTCCTCTTCACAGATGGGACCTACCTCCTTATCACAAGGAGCGTCACCAAATCCCATAAGTCCGACTGTCCCTGGTAATTCAACGATGACAAGTGATGCACACCATCACCATAACAATAATCATGATCCAAAATATAATAACCAAAGAGAAATAAATACTTTGCCGTATCAAATGGCTTAATGGACATAGGAAAGGGATTGAATATATTAGTTGTAAAAAGAAAAGGCATTGATTAATTAATGCTACTTGACATTATTCGAAGTATATTTATTATTTGCCTTTATTTTTATTTAAAAAAGAAAAAAATTAAGAACCCAAAAATACAAGAATATTATTGGTAGCTAATGGATAGAATTATTTTGATAGAAATTATTGTGTTTTCGAAAGGTGGAAAACATCCAAAAAATAATATATTTGTTTCATTCAAAGATGGATATTTATTTTTTCCCAAAATTTAAATTATAATTTGCAATTTAGGTTGGATTGACTTGTAATTTTGACTCGATTTATTAACTGTGAAAAAAGACTGTAACAATTTGTATTTTTTATTCTGTGTTGTTCTAAGTGTATTAATTTTTTAATTACAATCGAATAACAAAAACAGCCGAACTAAAAAATTTTAGGTAATTGATTTAATTTCACACCATTATCATTGAGTTTATGATTGGATTTTGTTTTGTTAATTCTTCAGCATTTGGCATTTAATTATATGAAAAAAAAACCTTTGATTAAAACAATACTTTTTAATCAGAAAATTTAAATGAATTAATTTTATTTAACTATGCAAAAGATTTACTTGTAAATTTGTTAATATTTTATTATATGCAAATAATACATAAATACATTATATAAAACAAACAGCAATCATTTTTTTTTTTTTAGTTTAAAGAATTAAAATAAATTTTTAGGCAGTTCTCAAAACTCCTGCATTGATTAATTTATGAATATTCGCTGCTACGGTAGGATTTTTCAAATGTCTAAAATTAAAATGTAAAAAATATTATTAATAAATCGCAAATTTAATTGAAATCAAGTCTTTCTTGTACATACTCCTTAAAAGCACGAGGATCTTCCTGACTTTGTTGAAGAATTTGTTGCATAACAGGGTCTTGAAGAATTCTCTATATTAAGTAAAAATCAAGAATTAAAATTAAAATTCACCAAATTATAATAAATATTATAAATATTTATTATATTTATTTACCGCAATTTCAGGATCACTTGCGGCTTTTCTTAAAGTTTCTTCAGTACTTTCTTGTGAACCACTGGCATTACTTTGCCACATCGCTTCGCGACATTTTTGTGTTTGTTTAGCAATTTCCGCGGCATGTTGGCCGGTTGTATCATGTTTTAAAGCTGCATCACAAGTTTCCATACATTTTGAATATTCCTTTTTCGAGAATTCAACAGCAGCTTTACGAATATATGCCTTAACTGTAAAGAAAAGTTAATAGTTAATGCGATTATCAATAATTTATAATATTGAAATAATTAGCATACCGAAAGTAGGATCAAGACTAATACAAGTTTCACAATCTTTTAATGCTTCGGGATAAGCCATTAATTTAGTATAACAAGCAGCCCGATTACTATAAGCTCTTGGATCCTTTTCATTACGTTTAATAGCTTCAGTGTATTTTGCTACGGCGTTAGCAAAATCATTTTTCTTAAATAACTCATTTCCTTCTTCACGTGCTTTATCAGATAATTCAGGATTATAATAAGCTTCTTTCTCCTTCTTGACTTTTAATTTTTCTGTATCGTTTAATTTTTTTAATGTTTCTGGTGTACGATGTTCTGTTAATGATTTTTGATAATATTTAATTGCTTCATCCAATTTATCTAATTTATAATATGCATTTCCAATTCTTCCATATGCACTATGAATTTAAAGGAAAGAAGTTAGATTTAAATCGATTAGGGAAAAAAATATAATTTTTTGATTCTTACCGAGCAATCAATTTGAAATCTACACGATGTTCACGACCAACTTCGATAGCATTCTCACAAGTTTTGATGCACTCATCGTACTTTTCTTGTTCAAATAATACGGCTTACAATAAACAAAATTCATGATTAAAAGCTATTTTATTAAATATACGTTACCGATTACTGTACTCACCAGCCTTATTTGTTAAAATTGATGCATTAGTAGGATCTAATTCCCAAGCTTTGTCATAATGTTTTAATGCTTCCTCAAATTCTCGCTTCTTGTATGCTGTGTTACCAAGTTCTTTTTCCTTGACAGATTTCTCTTTATTAAGTTCTTCTTCGGTTTTTTCCGTTGGTTCAGGAATGTCATGTTCCTGTGGTTCAGGTGGCTTACGCAAACAAAAATAAGTTACAATTTAATTGTCCTTATTGTCCTTGAAGGTTTAAACCGTTTTATTATAACATACCTCTTCAGGTTGCGATGATTGCGGTGGTTGCTGTGGTTGCTGTGATTGTGGTGGTTCTTGTGAACCACTTTGAGGATTCACTGAACCAGTCAGTATATACATAAATACATTCTTTATACGGTCATCCTGTAAATGGCTATTATAAAAGTTAAATATATTCATACAAATATACTTATTAATATTATATACACTTACGCGTTAAGTTGTTTGGGATCAGCTTGTATAGCTTTAACCTTTTCAACGAAATCAGGTTGATCTAAGTACGGTCTCAATTGTGGATTTAACGCGATTTTAACCAATATATCATCAGAGAATATTTTACCAAATGGACCTATTAATTTAAATTGTGGGTTAGAAACCAATAAAATCTACGAGAATCATTAATAATCATTGAATAGAATTCGGTATTATTATTGGAAATTAGCTATCTAAATAGTTTACGACAAAATTTCGAATTTATTTTTATTACCATTATTATCTAAGGTATCTAAGGCTGACTCAACTTCATCGAATGATTTTTTTAGCTGGGCATTATTTGGGTCGTGTTTAAGGCCTTCTTGGTAAGTATCACGGGCTTCTTCTAATTTTCCAAGACCGTGAAGAGCTGCTCCTTTTCTACTATAGCCCTATTCCAAGTAAAATAAAATTATATTACCTTTTTACTAACTTGAACAACCTCATTATTATCAAGCGAAGAATGGCGCGTTTCTATTGAAGTATATACCTTTGCCCAATCTTTTTTCAATTCAATGGTTTTATTTGCGTTTTCTAAAGCTTTATCGTATTGCTTTAACGACGCATAGCAGGCAGACATATTTGAATAAAGCACATGGTTTGTGGGGTCTATTTCTATAGCTTTAGTAAATAATTCTATTGCTTTTTCATAATTTTTAGCGGCGAAGGCTTCATTTCCTTTAGCTTTCAATTCTTCAGCCTATAAAAAAATTATATATTATTATTTCTAATTTGTTACTTTGGTTACTTTTCATTAGATATCCTTCCATACTTACACTCATTATTACAAAATTTTTTTTATTTAAGCATAAAAAGGTTTGAAACGAAAGTTGGTAAGGAATCGTAAATTGAAAAAAATAACACGCCGTTATATATAAATAGATCTTCCGCAGTTACGTGTTGAAAGAACGTGCCAGAAATTTCCGAAAAAAAGTTCACTATTAGGTTGGCTGTACTAACACATGACATGTAATTTCAAAAAGCCAAATTTTTTATTTTTTTTATTTCTGGAAAAAATAATAATCGTAATAATAATAAACTCAAAAAAAAGACAATAATTTGAATTTGAAATCAACGCCAAAAAATAAAAAAAAATAAGAATTTTTAAATAAGGATATTAAATAAGGATCTTTAAAATAATGTTATCACTTAAAATACAAAAATAGATGAAAATAAAGGAAAACAGAAAAAGTAATATATATATATGTTAGCTTTTGAATTAGCTTTTTTTTTATTTTATAAAAGAAAAAAGAAATAATAAATATATTGTTACATATATGTATATTTTAATATATTATAAAAATCATCTATTTTTTTTTTTGTCTTCTTGTCAGACTTTAAACAAGAAAAGTTTATATATGTATTTGGTAATATATATATATATATATATATTTTTTTAAAAAAAATTTTTTTGAGTCCGATTTATAAACCCAACTATATAGAAGACACCCACTAATTTTTTTATAGATTATCCAAAGTGCAAGAATCTAGATCGGCTCAACCTATTGTTCTGTCCCGAATTCTTGAATCTTGGACAAAATATAAAGCCGAGATACTTCCAGAAGTTGTTACACGCGTAAAAAAAAATTTTTTATACAAATAACGGAGAATAAATAATTATATCTCTATCATTAAGAATAGGCTCCCCGTCGATCTATTGTCCAGCAAATTATATATTTTTCTTTTAATGAACAATAACGACCATGCCTTCCATTTCAGGATTGTTTAATAGTTCGTTGTTAAGAGCTTCCTCTTCTTCGAACATACTCAAACTACCAACACGTGCCATACCCATTTTTCTACGATGTTTAAGACATTGTTTATACATAGTCCAAACAGCTGAATTAGCAAGTAGTCCCTGACGTAAATGTGAAAGATAAGTATAGAAATCGCAGACAGCAACAACGCGATCTCTACAGAATCGATCAAGAGGAATCCATCCAGGGGTTCCAGTTACAGAGAATCTTGATGTTCGTGATGATGACATTGTTGTAGCTGATGGTGGTACAACTGCATCAGGTCCAGAAAGTCTCATACGGAAATCACAACTTCTTAAATGACCACAAAGGCCACATTTAACTTTTGGTGATGGCGGAGGTTCTTGATAACTATTTTGCCGTGTAATTGACGTATTGCTAATTTGACTGGACATTGGTGTAGAATTCGAAGAATTGAAATATATAGTTTGAATTTCGCATTGATTCTTCATAATAGCATCTAATAAGCGTCTCTTGTAGAAAGGTGATTTCCAGCCACTGCTTCCTTCAAAAAGACAAGGTTGAATATCTTCAACCATACAACGTTTCATAAATGCATGAGTAGGCGTAGAATTTGTAGGAACAGGAGAAGTTACAAATGATTTAACATATTCTTGGAATTCTTCAAACACAACTCCATCAATATATACGCGTCTACCCTTTTGCATGTATTCATCAACAGAAGCAGTAGAGAAAATACTAGGCGACATATGTCCAAAGTTTCCAAATATTCTGCTAGAACGAGGACTGTTTACAGGGGAATTTGACATTAAGCTCCTCCTTATGACAGAATTTCTGTTTAATCCACTAGTTGGAGTTGGCGCTGTTTGTCGTTGTTTTGTTGTATCCAGATGAACCAATAATAATTTCAACTCTCTTAAGCGGTCTTGTCTAGTTCCCGAAGATTTGATAGAGGCTTCTAATTTACCTTTAAATTCTCTATTTAACATTTCTAGTTCTTCATGAGTATTAGCTTCATCAAATACCATTTGATTTACTTTATCAAACATTGCATTTATCCAATCATCAATTTCTTGTTCTAAACTCTCCTTACTAACTTGAAGTTGAGCACGAAGAGTTTGTTCCTCCGAAAGAGATATAGCAAGAGCTGAAAGATCTCGTTTAAGATAAGCACGTTCTTCAATATGTTGGTCAACTTGCGCAAGTAAAGTATTACAATTTGGACAAAGATTTGCTGTTTGAGATAAATCAGGAACAGGTCCCTGTGGAGGAAGATGATCATGAATATGCGTGTCAAGCTCATCATCTGATTCCTCTTCTTCCTGATCTGTTTCTTCTTCTTCACGTTCTGTTCGATCGTCAATGTCTTCTGGTTCATCATGTACATAATTATTAATTAACGTTTTATTGTTAGACATTGCAAAGTCCGCGCGTCGACGATGTTCCAATTCTTCTTCATCATCAATATTATCATAATTAATTGAAGTTTGGTAAGTATCATCAATTTCTTCAGGGTCATGAGGATCAGGATAATCTGCAATGTCTTCATCTCCATCTAAATCAACATCATCAAGACTGACAGAAAATTCGCTGCAGACAGATTCTCTTCTTGAGATATTATTATCATCGTCTGGTTTCTGTTGAGAATTATCATTATTATTATCATTATTATCATTATCATTATCGTTTGCAGGATTTTGTTCATCATTTATTCTATCAGATTCGTAATCGTCGTTAAATGGTTGAATTTTCGAATCACGCCTCATTGAGACGAATGAGTGCTGTTTTTTATATTCTTTAGAAGCAACTTTATTATTATTTTGTGCGTTTTTTAAATAGTTTAGGCATAATTTAATACTATCTAAAAATTGTCCTTCTAAATCGGTCGATTCAACCGCAGTAGCATTATCATCATCATCTTTGCTATTATCATCATCGTCATCAAGATTTTGAGCTCTAAATGTTTCTACAGTTCTTGCCAATACAATTATTGCCTCTCGAGCTCCAAATTCGAGTCTACTAATCTTTGTTTTCAAATTATGAACATACTCATCTTTCTCACCAAGTTCTTGAAGCAATTGGTCACGTTCTTGTTCATGAGATTCGTTTATAACCTGGTTCAAAAATAAAAATAATGTTAAGTAAAGATTTTATTATCAAATTTTAATTTATCAAATTATCATGCCCGATCATATTATCATCCGCTGGCGAAGTTTGTTGAACTTCTACAACCATCGTTGCAGCTTAGATTGATATATTGATTCAACTGATACTCTATGCTAAAAAGATTGTTTCAAATAAAAAAACGCATATTCCCCGAGATTTACACAAACTTTATATAATAACATCCGAGATTTACAATATTAATACACACCTCCAAATCATTTTCCAATTCAACAACCCTATTTTCCAATTTAGCTACAAGATCTTGTGCTTGAAGTATTAAAGGAATAAAATTTGTTTCGTTCATTTGTTGTAAACTTTCTTGCCCGTTCATTGTGAGTGAACTATCAAGTGCTGGCATACTATATTATAAGCAGACAGTGTCTAAAAGAAAAATTTCACGTTTTTAACATAACGTATTATTATAAGGTCATTAGAAAAAAAATAGTAAGATCAAAGTATACTTGAAATATATATGAGATGTACCGTAGTAAAATATTTAAAAAAAGAGACAACGTAAAACGTCACAAGTTAATAAATATATTATTTTTATTTTTTAAAAAAAAAAAATGAATACTAAACCAATAAAAAAAGGTTTAAAATAAAGAAAAATTTTTTTTAAAGAACAATATAATATAAACTTCCTAACAAAAAAGGGGAAAAGAAAAAAAAAAAGAGGACTGAAAGAAAAAGAATAAGAAAAAGAAAAAGGGGAAGAAAGGGTGAAGGATTCACAATATTAGAGTATTACAATAAGTATTTATAATGTGCGGCAGAAAAATTTTGGTAACTTAAAACGGTTATTTAATATGTAAATAATTTTCTTTCTCTTTCTTTCCTCTATAGCCTCATTTTTTTCTCTCTTGCAGTAGATACTACTAAAACTAAAGGTTGTGCAAATTACACTTAACCCGTACGGGGATTATAACGACTTTTTCATCACTCATCAGTTATCCAGTTATCACAGTTTTTTTTTTTTTTTTTTTTTTTTTTAAAAA
>QZLH01000035.1:138443-190355 GCA_003833135.1 Oehlia diaphana
TGTTGTTAGATGAACCAAGTAAGCTTAAGAAAATTTATATAATCTTTTTTTTTTTTTTTTTTTTAAAATTTTTTCAATCCTTTTTTTTAAAAATGTTTTTTTTTTTTTTTTTTTTTTTTTTGAAAAATCTGATAAATATAATACTGTCAATAAACAAATACAAAATCGGTTAGAATACCCGCCAATTACAATATTTGTATACAAGTTGGGGACAGTTGGCTGAATTTCTACTTTATGTGTCATGTGAGATGTAAATCTTAAATTTGTGAAAAGAAAAAAAATCAAGTTTTGGTACAATGAAAAAATCCGATGCATTCAAAAACTAATTTGCAACACAAACCCCAACGATCTGACCAATGTCAAAAAAAAAAACACAATTGATCAAATAAGAAATAACGTATAATAGTAATAATAACTTTAATTATTTCTAAACCCTAAAGCTTTTAACTTAATATTGATTCTTTTGTTGCATCACTTCCGAGTTTGCTTGCTTCTTCATTCTTATTGGGATGGAAGTCATCACTCATTAATTCCCTTACTTGAGAAATAAAGGTTTCAGCTGCCTTTGAGGAAACATTTATATGTGATGACAATGACTCGATCAATTTATCAAGCCTTGAAACTTCTTCATCTTTCCGATAAGTTTCACTCATATTAACGCGCCTGCATATGATGAACAATGATTGTTCCATTAATTCATTGTGTATTATTGTAACATTGGCAAAATTTTATATATCATACTTACTGATCGTAACTATGATATTCTTCGACTAAACTCGCCATTTGTGAAAATGTTTCTTCTTGCAAGTTTTCATTTTGTAAAAATGAATGCTGGCATGAATAAGGCGTTCCTGAAAAGGTAAAGCGCAATAAAGAATTACTAATCGCAAACAATAAACCCGAATAAAGAACTAAATTAAATAGAAATTAATACAGACTGAATTGTCCAGAAAGATCGTAATTTGTACCACTCATCCAAAATTGAAATCTTGATACATTAGAATCATGTTCAATATCATACGGTGTAACAATAACACCGATAAATGGTTCCACACCGTCTTCGCGTCGCCACATTTCCTATTAATAAGAAAGGAACATATTAACGATGAATATACCCCCTTATTCATTTTATAATTTTTTACCTGATATTGAGTCTGGTTTTCAATATCTCTAATAGAAGGTTGAGGATCAAATGTTGGGTGAGAATGATACCATCCAACAAATTCAAGACCTTTCTCAGCGAAAACTTCCCTAGCTGCAACTTCAGACGCAGGATCCATTTCACACTATAATAACATAATATCTATCACTACAAAAAAAAAAATATTTTAATATTAAATAGTATTAAAATAAAATACCTGAAATCCAGTACTTGAACTTTTACAAGGATATACGTATATTACTTCCATGATTTCACGATCAGAAAAATAATGACCACCAAGTAAACCAATTATTTCCGTATGCGCCAAATGAGCGTGGAAATCCATCAAGAGCTATAATTTACAATCACATCAATTAAGGATTATTCAAAAAGATTTTTTTTCCAAATGCATATTACTCATACCATAACGTTCATCGAAACTGATACTCGAAACGGCGCAGGATTTCTCGATGTATAATGATGTGGTGGAACCAACCGAAAAGGATCATAAGAACCTACCATATCATATGCTAGAGCATCGTAACGTTATTTGTTAAGGTATTACAATGTAATTACAAGTTGATTTATTAATTTCTTTTAATAGAAGGATATTTCGTTATAATTGATTCGTCCCCCATTTTTATTGGTACGGGACCTTTTGCTTCGGCGTATGGGAACGTCATCTTAATTATTATCCAAGTACGATAACACTTCATTTATCATTGATCGAATATGCTATTATTTTTTCAAAAAAAAAAAAAAAGAACAATCCGATCATATTTATACCTCCCATCGGCTCTACACTATTTTCTTTAGACCCATTTAGATTTTCCCTTGAAAGTAAAAAAAAAAATGTATACACGTTTTTTAAGGTAAAAAAATATATGAAATTTAAATAATTAGTCCTAAAAAGAATTATTTTGCTCTTACCATTCGCCATTATCGTTAAGAACTTTGATCCCACTTTATGATCGAAAAGGATTAAAGTTCAAAACGTTCCTATCAAATTAAGCAATTTGTCAAAATATGATTCATTGTTCTTACCGTCCTCGACGATAGTCACTATCTTCCAACTTCCCTTTACGTTTTATATTAGTATTTGATTTCTTTGTAGTCTCATCAAGTGATTTTCTCTTTACAGGACGCTTCTCTTTTTTTACGGAATCCTTGCCAATATTAATTGCTCCTATTGACTCCAGATATAAATGAACTCGTCCAATCGCATTTACATCACCACAATCCTGGTCGAATCATCATTAATTATTAGTTTTTAAAAAAGAATAAGGTATGAATAATATACGAAAATACCTTAAGTCCTGGTCTGACGCTTGTTTTAGAAACGAATTTCGGTTGACTTTTTAACCAAGCATTTAAAATATAATTCCTAATTTTCATGTAACGTTCAGGCGTTTTCAATCCTCTTCCAACAAAAAATTCTATATTACTTTGTCTTTCTTCTTCACTGATAATTGATTGATCAATTATCTGAGCACAAAAAAGTGAAAGTTAATGAACATCATCCAAATTCGATAAAATACAAATTGAATTTTAAAAGAACAAAGAATCCACTTCATATATTCACCATCTCCTTAATCGAGCTTTTTTCAGCTAAATTCGAACTCGTACCTTCACCCAATTCTCTCGATTTGTCGATAGAATCGGAAAACTCTGCAGGGGGTGAAGAAGTCGCGTCTTTTTCCGATTGATACGCGTCACGAGTCGATGTTGAAGCTTTTTCCACAGCCTCCTCGGAACTAAATGAACTAGACATTTCAACAAGAGAAAAAAAAATAAATTCAGTATTTTAGAAGTATAATTTATCCCGATAAATGTGATAATTTATTATCATCAAAAGAAGGAAAGAAGGTGTGAGAAAATCATTGAAATAACGGATAAAATAACGAGTTTAATTTGTCACACATTCAAATTACAGTAAAAAAGTTCGTGTTTCGTTATCACTTTTTTACATCTCTGGCTATGATCACCCATAAATTCACACTTAATCTGTTATCATCAGCTGATAAACTGAAAAAAATTTTTTTTTCTTCAAAGGTAAGCGAAAAGGATTAAAGAATTTTTTTTTTTGAAATGTATATATGTGATGATATAAAAGTTTCAGACTAATATGAAGACTATTAAATTTAACCTCTAAGAAGTTCTGATATATAAATTTCATTTAACATTTGCAAATTTTTTTGTTGTTAAATATTTATTAATTTTATTTTATAAATAATTTTACATAGGTAAATTCGAATGTTTCTTTTTGTATCTTCACTTCGATATGATTAAACCTAAATTAATCTGTCAATCCACTGAAATAAAAGTGTTGATGAAAGGATATCACGCAAAAAAAATGATCTTGTATTAACATATTAATTGATTTAGATAAAAATAAATTTTTTTTTAACCGCAATTCTTTTTTATTCTTAAAAATAGGAACGTCAAAAAAGAAATCTTGGATATTTAGAAGACTTGTACATGGGTTTAATTAGATATTTAGGAAATATGAAAAATTTAATTAATTTATTAATTATAATATATAAAATATAAACTTTCTTTCGTTGAATTTTTTCAATATTTAATTATAATTTAATAAATTAAAATAACATATATTTAAAAAAAGAAAAATGCTCAAAACTAAAAAAATCTACTGAGTTGTAACAATTGCATCGTCTTCAATCCCATCAATGTGTTTATCAGCATCAAAAGTAGCTGCAATAGTGAAAATATATTTTAAACAAATTAAATTAAAAAGAAAAAAATTGTTTATAATTTAATATGCTTACTAATGGTGCCAGCTGGTAGGGTAAACATGAGAGTTTTTCCTGTTATTGTAGTTTTGCCTGTGATCTTACCTCCTATTTTAGATTATTAGATCGATCATATTAATAGATGGATCTTTAATAAAGTATTACAAAAACGATTTTACAAAATATTTGTACCAAGTGCTTTAATTTTTTCCTCAGTTTTTTGGATCTCTTTTTCTTCTGCATCTGATTTGAAACGAATGATTTTCTTGACTAAATTTGAAATAATAATGAGCTAAAAAGCAACATAAAAATACATAACGCATAAACGAAAAGAAATTAAAATATTATTTGACATGAACCCTCGCTCATTCTTGATAAATTTATTATATACAGAAAAAAGTTGAAAAGTCTTGAACACGAAAAAAAATTAATATTTCTTTGATATATATTTCAAAGTTTATTGTTATTTGATAAACTTTAAAGTTATCAATACAACTTTAAATGACCTTTATATATATGAAAAAAAATATACCCAATAAATTTTTTATATAGGCGTATATCGGGCGTATGAACATCGTTCACATGTAAAAACTTTTTAATTTATTCATTTAAAGATAATGGTCATGACGCTAAATGGTCGTATCAGCCCTAAAATATATGTACTTTGAGACGAAATAATACATGAAAGTCTGTCATATTGTATAAGTGTGCGAAGATTTTAATATAATGTTATACATATTGTCTGGTGATTAATAAACGCCCGATTTACATACACTATTCATATACGTAATTATACAGCTGCTATACACAGTAATTGATCATCTATCTCATTGACAAAAATAAAGCGTTAAATGTTAAAATTAATTATTAGGTAATTTTACAATTATAAATTTTATAATTAAAAAATTCGATAGAATTTACAATAAACGTATCAAAGATTCTACATCCTAAATATACCAAAACGTGTCTTCTCGATTGGTGCGTTAAGTGTAGCACTTAATGCTAATCCGAGAACTTTACGTGTGTCAGCAGGATTAATAATTCCATCATCCCAAAGACGCGCTGAGGAAAAATATGGATGACCTTCAACTTCAAATCTTTCACGAATAGGCTTCTTGAATTTTTCTTCTTCTTCCATTGACCACTGTCGATGAATATTTAAATTAACATTTACATATATCAATCTTTATCATTGCTAACGAAAATCCACGTACCGTTTCACCTTTTTTTTTTTTGGCTTCTGCTTCTTTTCTAATTTGAGCCAAAACACTTGCGGCTTGTTCACCTCCCATGACTGATATCCGCGCGTTCTATATATTAAACAAGTAAAGTTAATTATAAAGTTTCTTGACTAATGAAATCTTATTTGGACTAACCGGCCACATCCATAAGAATCTGGGGCTATATGCTCTTCCACACATTCCATAATTTCCAGCACCGAAACTACCACCAATAATAACCGTCAATTTTGGAACTTTGGCACAAGATACTGCAGTCACCATCTTCGCGCCATTCTTGGCAATACCACCGGCCTCTGCGGATGAACCAACCATAAATCCTGTAATATTCTGAAGAAAGATTAGTGGTATACCACGTTGCGCACAAAGCTCAATAAAATGTGCTCCTTTAAGAGCTGATTCGGAAAAAAGGATTCCATTGTTAGCAACAATTCCAACAGGGTAACCGTATAAATGCGCGAAACCTGTCAAATTATTTCATAATATATCAATAAATGAGTACATTTTAGTTGTAAAGTTAAATATAAAATCTACCAGTAATTAATGTTGTTCCATATAATTCTTTAAATTCTTCAAATCGACTTCCATCTACGATACGCGCAATGACATTTTTGACATCAAAAGATTTGCGCAGATTATCACCCACAATACCACCGAGCTCTGATGCAGAATATAGAGGTTCTTCAGGCTTCTTAATTAATAACTTAAAATAATAATGATAAGCTTTTTTTAACCTCCATGTTTTATGAAATATATATATGCGTATACATTTATAATTTTAAACACTTACATCAGGTTTCTTTGACAAATTAAGCGTTTCGACAATTTTTCTTGCAATTTGTAAGGCATGCTCATCGTTACTAGCGTAATGATCCGTTACCCCAGATATTCGACCTGATATATTAAAGTTATCACTATATTTAATTCTTACAATTAATGATTATTTACTTACAATGCAAATCCGCTCCTCCTAGTTCCTCTGCCGAAATAACTTCTCCAGTGGCTGCTTTGACTAATGGAGGCCCGGCTAAGAAAATGGTACCTTGTTTTGCAACAATAATACTTTCATCCGCCATAGCAGGAACGTAAGCGCCACCTGCTGTACATGATCCCATCACAACGGCTATTTGTGATATACCTTCGGATGACATAGCAGCCTAAATTAAACATCAATCAATTAAATATATGTAATAAAATTTGATTATTTTATTTATAACTCTTACCTGATTAAAGAAAATGCGTCCAAAATGATCGCGGTCTGGAAAAACCTCTGCCTGCTGAGGAAGATTAGCACCTCCTGAATCTACTAAATATATACACGGTAACCGATTTTCTCGTGCAATCTCTTGTGCTCGTAAATGCTTTTTTACTATAAGGATTAAAAAATAAAAGTCAATATATCTACATACAAAAGTTTGTAAGTTATAACCGATTAAAAAGTTATACCTGTGATGGGATAATATGTTCCGCCTTTAACTGTCGAGTCATTAGCAACAATCATACATTCCACCCTGCATCAGAACTTACAAAATAAATATTCAACTTTCATCAACTGTCTATCTTTTTTTTTAATAGTAATCATTATATAGAATAAAGGCTAACCCTTTAACACGTCCAATTCCAGTGATTATTCCACCTGCGGGTATTTCATCTGTATATAATTTATAGCCAGCAAGTTGGGAAAGTTCTAGAAAGGGAGATCTTTAAATATAGTCCAAATCATTATCATTATTTTAAAATTAAAAAATCAGGAACTAATATAAAAGAAATTATAAATAAACTTACCCATTATCAAGTAAACGACTTATCCTTAGTGAATTCGAGTAGGGTTAGATATAAGATTATGTATAACAATACGAATCAGGATGTAAAGAAAAAGTTAGGGTTAACCTATTACGAGGTAATAACTTATCGCGTTCTAAATGACGTTTTCGAGCTGCTTCTCCTCCACCTGATAGGAATTCAGAAGGCAAATTATTTACAAATTTTGCAAAAATTAAATGGATAAACTGATTTTACCTAATACGATTTTATTTATTAAATTTTCCAAATTTTCGACCAAAATGTTCATTTTGTCAGCATTTTCCTATTACAATAATTAAATTCAATATGAAAAAAAATTTTAATTAGTATATTAACATACAAAAAAAAAGTACTTACCTTAAACACGTCACTATTATTGTCGACATTATTTGGTAAAACATTCGCAACTTTCTCATGCCAGGTATGATACGTTGGTTTCAATTTCCTGCGGCAATTAAAAATAAACTCCTTTCGAAGTGAAGGAAAAAAAAACTTTGTAAATTGCATAATAAAGATAACAAAATAAACTAAAAGATTGGTTGATTCAGATATATCGATTATTTGTCGTACCGATCGTTTAAAATTGTGATGAGGGATTTCCATTTTTGGAAGATCAGAATGTGAGATTAAATAATAATATAAACTGAAACGCAAAATTCGATAAGTTTTTATATATGCACATAAACCATGGAAATTGAGTCAACAGAGTAAAAACACTAAATTTACAGTTATTATTTCTATATCTACAAATTGAATATTTATCTTTCTTTTTTCATTTCATAGCGTAATTCGATTAATTTTACAATTTTTGAAAGAAAGTAACCTTCCAAATAGTTATGCCGCTTTACAGGTTTGTTCTCCATTAACGCGGTATTACAATTTCTTGAATTCTCATTCAAATTAATGAATTTTAGGAAGAATCTACCATAGCTCTTAATACTGTTGATTCGATTGAATCTTTTACTAATGAAATTATAGAAGGACATTGGGAAGTTGTATTGCGCACTGTGTCTAATTTGAAAATACCCCAGAGAAAATTAATTGACCTCTACGAACAGGTTTTATATTTATTAAATTTTCCCTTATAGTGTAGCAAGGTAAATGCAATGATGAAAAATAATTCCATTTTTTTAGATTGTTTTAGAATTAATTGAAATGCGAGAACTAGGTGCAGCCAGAACTTTATTAAGGCAAACTGATCCAATGCAACTTTTGAGAGATCATTATTCTGAGCGATATCTTCACCTTGAAAATTTACTTTCTCGAACATGGTTTGATCAAAAAGAGGTAAGTTATCATTATTATATTTACCAAAAAATTTAATTGTCTATTAATTAAAATATTGATGTTAAGGCATATCCATCAGGAATGACAAAAGAAAAGAGGCGGCAGGTTATTGCACAAGGTTAAATATGTTTTAGTATAATCTAATGATTAATATTCTGTTATTAAATTAAATATTTATTTTTACAGAACTTTCTAGTGAAGTTACTGTGGTACCGTCTTCGAGACTTTTATCCCTCCTTGGACAAGCTTTAAAATGGCAACAGCATCAAGGATTATTGCCACCAGATACTGCATTTGATCTTTTTAGAGGTTCGGCACCAACAACAAAAGCTGAAGACGATGCAGTTCCTACGAGATGCTATAATAAAATTAAGGTAAAATATATAATCGTTTATAATTTAAGAATCATATGGGGAATTAAGTGTAAAGTTCAATCGTTTTACATTCATCTATTATTAAGTTTCCAAAAAAACATCACGCTGAAGCTGTCGCATTTTCACCTGACGGTCAATATTTAGCCACTGGTAGTTTGGATGGATTTATCGAAATATGGAATTACTTAACTGGAAAGCTTCGAAAAGATTTTAAATACCAAATAGAGGTTAGATTAAAAGTTTAATTTTCTAGGCAAGTATCAATTCAGAGACGATTCATTAATGTTATGTGTTATTATATATATTAGGATAATTCAATGTTAATGGAAGATCCTGTACTATGTCTAAGTTTTAGCAGAGATAGTGAAATGCTTGTATCTGGTGCACAGGATGGAATTATCAAGGTAGTTAAATTTTTTAAAAAAATTGGTTATTTACAGAATAATTTACAAGACGTAAAGTTTTAGGTCTGGAAAATTCAAACGGGCCAATGTACGAGACGGTTTTCTCCAGCTCATAGTCAAGGTGTAACTTCTGTGTGTTTTAATCGGGATGGAACTCAAGTTTTAAGTTCTAGTTTTGACCATACCGTCAGGTCTGTGCGATGTTATGTTTATTTAATAATTTGTCATTTGAAAATAAAATATTTTATACTATCTTTTATGACAGACTTCATGGTTTGAAATCTGGTAAAACAATAAAAGAATTCAGAGGGCATACTTCATTTGTTAATAATGCAATATTCTCGCATGACATGTCAAGAATATTAAGTGCTAGTAGTGATGGTACAGTAAAAGTTAGTAATATTAGTAATATTTAATAAAAATTTAAATATCTTAAAGGAGGCAATTTAATTATAGATATTTCTAATTATTAGATTTGGGACAGTAAAACAACTGGTTGTCTACATACAATTTTTCCACAAACTGGTGGTCGTAGTAATCGAGACAGTTCATTCATTTCTGGAGGAGTAACAGTCAATTGTGTTGTTCAAATGCCGAAAAATGCTGATCAATTCGTAGTATGTAATAAAAGTTCGACAATTTATTTAATGACAATAAAGGGACAAGTAAGAAAGTTTAATGTAATTCTTATTATTGGAAGCATACTTCGATCCTTTTTTAATCCCCTTCTTTTTTCAGATAACTAAATCATTTACTTCAGAAAAGAAGACCGATGGTGATTTTGTTAGTTGTACAGTGTCTCCTCAAGGAGATTTTATTTATTGTGTAGGTGAAGATTCTAGTTTGTATTGCTTTAATGTACAATCAGGAAAATTAACTTCAACTTTAAAGGTACCTTTTTTAAGTGCAAATAATACTGTTTATTTTGGTATTCTTAAATTAAAAAACATTTAATTTTATTCTTTATCAGTTATCTGATGCAGAAGTGATCGGCTTTGCACATCATCCATTTTCAAATATTTTAGCTGCTTATTCCGATGATGGGATTATAACTTTGTGGAAACCATAAATAAATTAAATTTTGTTTGATCTCAAAAAAATTTAATAAGCTGTATTATGATTTAGATTAAATATATCAATATCGTAAAATGAAACAAAACATTAACTATAGACAAAGTCCTGGATTAATAAATATATATGAAATCAATAAAGTTTTAACATACTATTGGTTATCACATGACGCTGATCGGAACCCATCAAATAATGCTTTTAGGATCAGAATTGTTACAATTAAGAAAGTCAAATAGTGCGTGATTTCATGTTTCTAGGTATAACAGATGTAGCCAATTATTTGGATATATAATATTTACAATTACTGTACTATTTTTAATATTTTGTTGTTTTTTGCTACCATTTGATGAAATGATTTTACAATAATGAGCTATGTTTCATTTCTTTATAATCACTAAATACAAGAAATTTCTGTAAAACATACCTATTAAACTTAAGATTAGTTAAATTAATTATTTTAATTATTGTACTCCTGGATATTACATATTTCTAAAATTCGAATTATTAAAATCTAATCCTAAATTTCAAAACTCCAATTACAAATTATTGCTAGGAAACGGAAACCGTTATGGGTCCGAAGCGTGTATTGTAACATTTATTTATCTTTATTACGTATCACAAATGCACACTGAAATTTCAGTGACGTGAGCGTGCCTCCACGTGATCCAATATGTCCGGCAAAATTATTTTATTTATGCCTAAATGTAGATAAATATCATAAAACATCCAAACATATAGATTAGCTAAGTTGATACTAAGTTGATTCTATTAATATTTAATTCCGCAGCATATACTTCAAATATATTATAAGTTTTTCAATTTTTTTTTATTTTACGATATTTGCAATATAAAAAAAAGGATTTATTTTTTCGCATATGCGATATCGTTCTAATTCTCAATTTTTCTTTTGATTTTTTTTTTTTTTTACATTTTTGACGCAAACCTTTATGTATCTATTGTAACACTTTAAAAACCATATAGTATGCCTCCTTTACAAATTTTTATTTAGTATATCAAAAGGGTTTAGAATACTGTTTTCGACTTTTACGTGGGAATGCGACATTTTGCGGGTGCGATAAAAAACAAACCCTTTTTTTTATAAAAAAAAAAAATAGTACTTTTTCCTGGTTATTTTCGAGAGTACTGAGCAAGTTTAATTAACCATAATTTTTAAGAAAACACACACTAAGGGGGATTATTATATAAGTAATAATAATAAATAAGGGGGAAGGGGGTCTAAAAATTTCCCTCCCCTTAAATAAAAAGTAATTTATTTATTTACATTTTACTATTTATTTCTATAACTGATAATATTTATATTTTATAATTTTTCTATATATAACTTTTAAAAATCATATAACTAAATACTATTATATTATTATTATATTATACTATATTATACGTATCTGTTTAATTGTTTATCTGATTGTGGTGCTATTAAAAGAGTACTTTCCGAATTTTCATCTGGTAATATATCAGGATCTTCCCGATTACGATAAAGTATATAGTGTTGTGTCATGAACAATAAATCAAATGATATGCTAAGAAATCCAAGACCACTATAAATTAAATAAAAAAAAATAGGGAGAAAGAAAAAGAATTTAGAATTAATTTTGAAAAAAGGAAACATTATATCAAAATCAAAATAAAAAAAAAACTTACAGTTTTACATAATCCTGTTAGTAAATTAAAAGAATAGTTGTGAATTAGTCTAAATATTTCACAAAACACGTGATAACAAATAACTTTATTTAATAATAACTTACCCCTAATATGCCGTGCCAATTATCTTGTAAGTACGCATCCAACACTAATTGAAAGATAGATAAAATACCACCGGTGAAATCCTAAATTAAAAAATTTAAATTAAATAAGAGAAATAATAAACAAGCAGAAAATAAAATTTTAAATAGTAATATGCTTACCAATAAGATATTATAGATACTCCATCCGACAGTAGATCTTCTTTTGAAGTTTAAGTACGCCTAAAATGAAATATTTAAATTAGATCACAAAGCGAGGCGTAATAAAGACTTGTTTATGAAAAATAACTTACTTGGGGAACATATTTGATGAAACTAAAACATAACTTGACGTAGCTCAAATAATATAACAGATCAATCCAATGACATAATCCAAAGATAGCTCCAAACAACAATGAAGATGAAAAGAATAATAATATAGAAATTAATGAGAATGCAACAGTTGATATTTGTTGAGATTGGTCTCTCTATAAAAATCAAACAAAAAATATATATAAATAAAATGCAAAATAATAAGAAAGAAAAGAGAATGACATGTGACATACCTTATATATGAATGTTTGAACTAAAGTGATTGTACTTAATATTAATGCATGTAAAGAAAATGCTACATCGTTAATTTGTACCAAGTTATCTTTGCCATTATTCCTATTTCGATATTCTTTACGTATTTGTTCGGATGAAAAAAAAGCTAAATTAAAGATTGTATAACATGCAAATCCAAAGACGTTATACCATAGAAAATCTATGGATAATCCATGTACTCTTTTTTTTTAAAAAAAAAGTTGCGAGTTAATTTTTTGTAATGAATATTAACGATTTAACGATTAGAATTGATAACAATAATAATCAATTTAAATACCTTTTTCTTCGCCAATTTAATATCGCTTGTGGATAAAAACTTATTGACCATGCAAAGAAATATATCTATAATACGCGAGAAATAAAGGTTAACTGCGTCTCACTTATATTTTCAAATAATACGATAAAATAAATATTTACCCATCCTATTGTTCTTGATAAAATTATTCCAAAATTTGAAGCTGTTTCCATACTTATTGAGTCCATTTAATATATGTTTAAATTGTTAAATATTTTTTTAAATGATGATCACGTGTATACGGTAAAGATATCGAATATGTGTTTGATATAAATTGATAAATTGAATTGGAATATTGATTAAAAGTAGTTTATTCTTTTTGTTATAAGGAAAAATTCGACCCATTTTATATTTTTTCTGAATCATATAATCGGTATCCAAAATTCTTTGATTACAAATTATTGATTGACGAGACCAAAAAAAGACGGCATAAACAAACAAAATTTGATTGGGTATGAATGACGCAATTCCTGAGCAAATTTTGCCATTGTCATTTCGGAACGGAATTCGGTTAAATTGTTAAATCGGGATCGGTTAAATTCACAATATTTCATATTTCCGATTAGCAATCCATCAATTTCTTCTAGCAAAAGCAGAGAAACTTTTACTACTAGTATACTAGATGAAGAAGAAGAAATTTATAAAGACGAAGAGCATATATTTAAATAAAGACGTGTTGAGATAAAGATCAAGGAGTTCAAATTTTGCTGTGCAATAAATTCATATGAATTTTATAGGACAAGATCAAATGAAAATGATGCCACAAAAAATAAAAATTGTGCAATAGTTATAATTATTAGGCTCTACTTTGAAATATTTGCTATCTGATGACTATGACTATCAGTAGATACTTAATTAGGAGTTAACATCACATGCCGCTAAAGGGAGCTTCGTGTTCAAATCGAATGTTTCACAGATTATACTAAATGATTATAAGTTGATTTAATGAGTTTTATTTAAAGATTTTTATGACTATAATATATTAACTTTTTCTTTTAAAGAAATAAAAAATCGGGGAAAAGATGTCACGTTGACTAATTATAGTGTCATGCGGGGTTGTCGATCTATGATGATTTGCAAATATTTCATCATTTTTGTTTTGATATTCTTTATTTTTAAAGTTAATTCAAATTTTTTCGTTCATCACGTGACACCAACAAGTATTATTATTTTGACGTCAGTATTCGCAGTAAATCCATACTGTAGATATAATAGATCACCAGCAAAGTCTACTAGATTAAATTGGATATTTTAATATTGGAATTGTTCTCAATAAAGAAAATTATTTATTATCAACATTAACCGGTTTGTGACGATGGTTAATTTTTATTCTATTTCATCCTTTGAAGAAAAAAAAAACAGATAAAAGCGACTTTTCTCAACTTATAATATATATATATATATTCAATTCTCATAATATACCATTTTAATTTAATTTCTAAGAAAATTGCCGTCTCACGATAAAAGTTCCCTGACCAGAATTATACTGATCATGATTACACATCCTAGGAGTTAGTTATGCACTTGCACGTGCACTCGTGGCAGGCCAGTTCGTACGTTAATATCGTAACACCCACGTTGTTACCTCTTTCGAAGGAATATAAATATTAAAGTACAATTATAATACGGCTGTCTTCCAATATAATAATTTCTAGATTATTTAATTAATTAATGATAGTACAAAATTATGTTAATGTTGTATAATTAGGGGGTCTTCTCACAGATAGTATTAAGATTGAATTGAATTTATTATTTAGTGATCTATTTTCCTGCGTATAATATATGAGGCGCATATGTATTTAGGATTACAAGCGATAATTGGAGCCGAAGTTTCGCATTAAAAATGTATGAAGATCATTCTTTACCACCATATATAGTAAAAATTTGCCAATACATATTTTTGTGTACGACACTATTTTATTAAATGATCATTTGCATATTTTTCTATAATAATTAGGTAAGATCTAGAACACATTATTTTGTACAATTTTAAATGAGAACAAAATTAAAATATTAAAAAAAAAAATTAGAAAAAAAATAAATCTAAACGAATTGTCCAATTATAAGAGCAGCAACGGGTGGAACAGCAGCAATCATAACATTTATTTTATTGCTATCAGCGGAAGATTTGGCGTTGTTAGTTTTGGGTGATTCAGATGGAGTTGATGGACTCGTTGATGGAACTGTTGGTGGAGGAGTTTGTGCTGGTGCGGGTTGTGTCGCTAAAGGAGTTGCAGCTATAGGAGTCGCTGCTGCTTTAGCCGATGATTGACTTGCAGCTAATTGACATGATTGTTGTACTGCTGGCTGAATTCATTTAAAAGAAAAAAAAAATTTATTACGTGTTACATTGAAATGAAAAAAAAAAAAATTGAGAATCTTACCTGATATGCTTTTCCTTCATTTTGTATATCAAGATCATCAGGACATTGAAGGTAACAATTTTGAAGAGCTAAAAGTAAAGAGATTTTTTTTTTTAAAAAAAAAAAGAGAGAGAGAAGTAAAAAAGAAGAAAAGGTTATTCAGGATATCATTATTATATTAAAATATACTTCTTTTTTTTCTTGGTTTTTTTTTTTGAACATACCATTATTGGCATTGCATTTACAATTCCAATCGTCGAATGCACAACTGTTTAATTGAGCATTGCCTCTATTTTTACAATCGGTGTATACTGCCATATTAGCGCATACCGCTTCGCTTGTAGGGGCCAAAGCAGATATGGCGACCAAAGCAACAAATAATAAACTTGTAGGTTTCATTATTAATTATTAGAATTAGAAAGACTAAAAAAAAAAAATATGTATATTTATATGTATATTTTGGATTTTTTTAAAAGTTTTTTTTTTAAAAAACTGAAAAAAAAAAGATAGAAGAAAATTTAACCCATTATATAAGAAAATTTCGATTAACCGATTACAACATCTCTAGCTTTGGAGGTAAAAATTGATATACATAATTATCTTTAATATGATTTGATCTTTATATTTGTGTAACGGAGTGCATAATTTATGGAAACTCTAAAGTGGCGTTATGATTTATTTTTATTATTAAAAAACAATTTTTTCTTTTTTTGGAACAATTCCTTATTAACTATTTTTATTAAATATAATGTTTAATACTAAATTGGATAAAGGAATGTAGTCGATACTAAATATAGAGACTAAACTGATCGTAATCTCTATGAAATTACTATTTTTTTATAAAATTAAATTTTTTTTTTATACAAGTTCTTTCTTAAGTAATCAGTCATACTTTATCGAAAATTTTTTGGATCAAAAAGAGATCTATTAATATATATTTATCTATCTTTTTAAGTAACATATGACCTTTAATAATACAGTAATGATTGTCATCCTTCGCAAAATAAGATGATTCTATTGCATTGTTCATATGATTACTATTTCCATCTACCTTTTCAATTTTTTTTACGTAATATAAATTATGTGAAAATCATTTTGTTAAATTCAGGAGTTAAAATTTCATCATAAGCTCAGCTCAACTATTTATAACTACAGTTTAATTTTTATTTAAAAGAAAAAGTAAAGTTTCCTATTGGTATATAGTAATGTTACTTATAAAGTACAACAAGAGGTTACACAGATAAATATTATTTTTTGAAAAAATGTAGTTTTTTGGTAAATAAGTATCTATTATTATGTATCTCCAGGATTTATCGAATGGCTCTACGTCGATTAATCCAGCTTTATTCTATAAACCGAAAGACAAAGATCTGCAATTGTGCATTCTTTAAGTAAGAAAATAGTGAAGTACGATATTGACAGTTTGCAACTACTAAACTATTTCTGAATAAGAACAAAGTGCTCAGAAAGTTTAAAGTTACCCACCACATCTTATGATAATAGAACGTCGTTACGACAATTTATCATTAAATTCATGGCGGATCATAATCATTCAGTTGTTTTGCCTCAAATCAGCGAAATTTTCATTTTGTAAGAAATACTGGGAGATCCAAGGTACTAAAAAAGAGAGAAATAACTTGGTTAACATATACGGAAAGTATCGTTTATGGGTTTTGTCAATATTTACTTGTCCGTTCTGAATTTTCTATTTGTCTATTAGAGACTTAATAATTCATTTTAAGTTTCATTGTTTTTAAAAAATTCGAAAAAGTTTGAAAAAAAAAAAATTAAGTTTGCAAAGTAGGAAATATGTTATGGAAAAATTTGAAGTATATTTTATTGATATCAAATTATCAATAGTCACCTTATAAGCTTAAACTAGTCTACAATTGCAATCAGGCGTTTACCGGAATAGCGAATCAATGATTTTCTAATTATAACTCGCTTAAATGATCACAACATATACTTGCTCAATTCATCGTGGCAATGCTGACTCTTTGAATTATGTGAGTGCTAGGCTCCCTTCCGATTTAAAGCTAAAGAACGTGGAGAAATTTTTACCTGTCACTTAAAATAATAACTAGGTTAAAATGTTGGTAAAATTACGCCAAAATTCAGACACTATACGAGTAACTGATTCTTTTTGCCGAATATTGTAATAATAAATCCCTATCCCTTTAGTTATTACTTTCTTTTAAATGAATGTGAAAGTAATCATGATGTTTGTGATTTTTATTGTGATTTTTATAAAATATATCCAAAAATTATGAAGTTGTGGAGAAGAATAAGTATCAATATCATTATAGCATTTTTTTTTTCATTTTCATAATATTGAATTTTTTAGGTTTGATTGCCTTGTGTGTCCCCTCCGTTTCACTGAATGAATATCCTTTTTTAGTGTCTCGGATGTTCCAGTTTAGTAGTCGTTATTCTTTGAATGGGTTAAGAATTTTCCCTCAAGAATGAGAATTCTAAAATATTCGTACAAATGTTTCTGTATTAACGAATCAGAGAAATAATTTGTTTTGTAAAATGAATACAATAATAGGTATCCGAGTAAAGAACATTTAATGAGAATATTTCTAGCTCTAAACAATAAAATAAAAGTTCAATACTATTTAATACTTACCTATGCGCTGATTCAAAAACAATTCTTCTCCACATATTCCCGTTTCTGTATTTATAAAATTTTTCGCAATCATCATATGTGTCTTCCACATAAAACGTATAAAAATATTAATTCAGAGTAATATTATACCTAATACTTTCAAATACTTGGCCACAAAAAATGTTACTACGCCAATTAGACAATAACTGCGAATTTCCCGGCGCAGCTATAAAGTTATTATCAGCATTTGTAAATTTGAAAGCCTAATCTTTTTTTGCAGTAATACAAAATAATAAAAACGCAACCAAGCCTCGACGTTGCCTTTACTACTTTTGATTTTTCAATTAGGAAAAATACTTCTATCCACTTGAAATTATAACAATTATGATGTAATGCGGTCTTTTTTAGGTAAATAATTATTGTAACCTCCGAAAACGATACCGCAGCAACTAAATTGTTACCAAATTAAGTAATTTTATATGCCACACGCAAGGGTCCTACCGATGTTACCGATGCCCCGATCCATAATAGTATATAAATTATTTTTTAATCCGAATTCTCGATCCATCTCAACATTCGAGAATTTGAAATAAGTTTTCTCGGGTAAGAAAACTAGTCGACATCTTCAGATCTATTCGTTCCGCTCGATCACATCTTGATTAGTAGACTTGGTGACTACTTTAAACTCTTAACACATTCATTGGTCAAAAGAGTTTCCTTTTAATTACTTAAACTCACAAACAAAAAAAAAAAAATGTCATCAGTCTCAAAACAAAAACGTTTGGCCAAAAAAGCCGCCAAAAATTCAAAGAAGCCAGAAGAAACACCCGATGTAAACGGCTCATCTACTAATAAAGAAACTACTGAGAATAGTACTGCAGCCGCTGCTAACGGCTTGTCTTTGGAAACACTAAAGATCTCTGGCGAAAGAACTGCTACTGGTGTATTGGCTTCACAGCCCAGATCAAGAGATATTAAGATTGAGCAATATAGTTTATCTTTTTATGGGCGTGTGTTGGTCGATAATGCAACAATTGAACTTAATTTCGGTAGACGGTACGTTATTTGATCTACTCGTTTTTTTTTTTTGACATTTTCTTTTCAAGTTGTTGAATACTTAGCAAAATAATTTACCGGTCTTTTTAAAATTTAGATATGGTCTAATAGGTGCAAATGGTTCAGGAAAGAGCACTTTCTTGGCGTCTTTGGCCGCGAGAGAAGCTCCAATTCCGGAGCATATTGATGTATGTATAAATTAATATTTTGCTTTCATTTATTACTTTTAATTCGACTGAAGATTAATCAACATTTCATGCATTTTATAGGTATATTTATTAAATCAGGAAGCGGAACCTTGTGATCTTAATGCTATCGACTATGTCATATTGGCAGCAAAGAGTGAAATTACTCGGTAATTATCAAAGATCTTTTATAATGTATGCAATATTGGTTTAGAATTTATTAAGGTTTCTTCAATTTGTATTTAATTTTTAGTCTTGAAAAAGAAGTTGAGGATATACTGGCAGAGGCAGAAGGCGCGGAAGACCTAAGATTAGAAGATTTGTATGATCGTATTAATGCTCTCGATGAGTCGACATTTAAATCTCGTGCTAGCACTCTCCTTCATGGTTTAGGTTTCTCTCAAGAAATGATGGCCAAAAAAACTAGAGATATGTCTGGTGGTTGGAGAATGCGAGTAGCGCTCGCAAAAGCTTTATTCATTAAACCTACTTTATTGTTGTTAGATGAACCAAGTAAGCTTAAGAAAATTTATATAATCTTTTTTTTTTTTTTTTTATTAAAATGTTATCAATCCTTTTTATTAACAATGATTTTTTTTTTAGCAAATCATTTGGATTTGGAAGCTTGTGTTTGGCTCGAAGAGTATTTAAAGAATTATAATCGGTAAGTTAGATCAAAAATAGTAGAAATTATTAAAGTTTATATTTTGAATGTTAATATCATTAATTTTTTTTTTATTTTAGTATTTTACTTTTGGTCAGTCATTCTCAAGATTTTCTTGATGGTGTATGCAATGAAACTATGCATTTAACGGAAAAGAAAAAATTAAATTATTACGGAGGTGGATACTCTTCTTTCGTAAAGACTAAAGCAGAAATGGAAGTAAACCAAATGAAGGCATATCATAAACAACAGGAAGAAATTGCACACATTAGAAAATTCATTGCTTCGGCTGGTACATACGCTAATCTTGTAAGTGAATAACGAATGTTTTTTACAGAAATTGACGATTAATAATATTATTCTAATTCGTATAAATTTAACCTCTAATAGGTCAAGCAAGCCAAAAGTAAACAAAAAATCATTGACAAGATGGAAGCTGCTGGTTTAATTGAAAAAGTACGTGTATATTTATGTTTATATCATTAATTGAATTTCTCTAATGGTTTAATATGACGTTATTATAGGTCGAACCACCCATCACATTCAAATTCAAATTTGAAAATGTTGAAAAACTTCCTCCACCGGTATTACAATTCGATCAAGTATCTTTCTCTTATAGCGGAAGCAGTAAAACTGTAGATTTATTATATAAAGATCTTGATCTAGCGGTGGATTTGGATTCTCGTGTAGCTCTTGTGGGACCTAATGGTGATTATCTTAATTGGTTTAAATTTCATTACAAAATAATAAAAAATATTTATACTTACATTATTATTTTTAAATTTAATTAGGCGTGGGGAAAAGTACTTTGTTAAAATTGATGATGGGTGAGATTCAACCTGTGAAAGGTAGAATCGCTCGCCATACTAATTTGAAATTGGCCAAATACAGCCAGCATAGGTCTGTATATAAACTTTTCAAAATTTACTTCCTTATACATTAATTTTCTAACATTTTGATTTGATTACTTATTAGCGCTGATCAACTTGATATGGATTTGAGTCCAATTAATTATATGAGAAAAAATTTTGCTCATTTGAATGGAGATATTGATGTGAGTTTATGCAAATATAAATACAAATGCTATTTGATCATTATCTCATGTATAACATTTTTATTTTTTTATTTTTTTTTTGGAATTAAAATAGTTTTGGCGAAGTCAAATCGGACGATATGGTCTTACAGGCATTCACCAAACGAATGCCATCAAGACTTTGAGTGATGGATTAAAATCTCGATTAGTTTTCGCCGAACTGGTATTATCGAAACCAGACATTGTTCTTATGGACGAACCTACAAATCATTTGGTAATTATTTCTTTTGTATTTTCTTTCGTTGAAAAACTTGAATTTAACGAAATTATCCATCTTTAGGATATGGAAAGTATTGACGGACTTGCAAAAGCTATAAAAGAATATTCGGGTGGCGTAGTGCTAGTATCCCACGATTTCCGATTAATTTCTCAGGTAGCAAACGATATATGGTTATGTAAAGATAAAAAAGTAACCACATGGAAAGGTACTATTGAAGAATATAAGAAATATCTTGCTAAAGGGGTTAAAATTTAATTAGATAATTTGTGCTAGTTAAAAAAAAAAACATTTAGTAATTTGATTTAATTTGATTAGTGCAATATATTTATTAAACAAATGGTTTTACTCTTTGTATATTTTGCAAAGGACCTTTTATTAATAAATTTTTTTTTTAAAAAAAAAAAATAATAAACTATGACACATTGAGTGGTTTCGTGAGATAATTAGAGATGTTAAGAAATTTATCATAATTTCTGAAAGTGATAGTTTCCAAGTTCACGGCAGCACGAAGGCGAAGCATACATAAAAGTTGTTGAGAAATACTAACTATATTTTTGAGGAGAGTGGTTCCTTTCCTTTGTCCTTTATCTTCCCCACCCGCCCCACTCCTACTCCCTTTCTCTCGTTCTTTTTGTATTTGCGGGCGTGTGTGAAGAACCGAATGATTTACAAATCAATCACAACTTAGGCGCAATGCATAATTAGGAATACGTTAAAACTAAAAATTCAAGATCAAGAATCAGAGACATGTGACTTCGAAAGTCAATCAGACTAATGTATCGGAGACGCAAGTCATAGCTTCTTTCAAGCGATAAGGGATTATGCCATTATGGGAATCAGCTCCATTATGATCCTAAATTAGCGTTAACCCCAAGATAAGTTAGAATATTGTTTTAGCTGTTAACTCTTCAAGCAAGTTCGCGATCACAATCATGTGATAGTCTATTTCTCTCATACATATTCATATAATTATTTTTATTCTAAAATTTTTCTCACAGAAGCGTTATGTAATTTCTTCCGAAAATCTTATCTAAATATACAAACAATTAATACAATGGAAAGTATAAGAATGTGATTTATATATGACTATGTTTTCAGTAGGAAAGAGTGCGTGGTGATGATGTGGTAAAATCAAAGATGAAGTATAGATAATGTGATGATAGAAAATAATATGTAGACTGAATGGATTTGCTTATGAAGAGGTAATTTTAAATATAAAAATACAAGTGAGTAATTAATAGCAAACAAGGAGAAAAAATCTTGTAGTATTACGAGAAAGAACAAGTATATCAGTATATTTAGGATATTTTAACCTAGAGAGAAATTATTCCAATTTCCTTCGCAAAGCGTTTCTGAAGCAAGTAACTATCATATTTTGAATGTCATTAACCTGCATTTATAGACAAAGATTCGATAAAGGAACGATCGTTTGCGAATTGTTAAATTCACTTACTTCTATATTTAGTACGTTCCTATTTTTATTACTGGAGATAAAATTATATTATTTATATATGTACAATTAACCAAATATCTGCGTTTGTTGTTGCATTTGTTGCATGAAGATTTGAAAACATTGGAGACGAGTAGGCTAGCACGCATTATGGTAATTTTAAGAAAATCCATTGTCCTGTGAATGATTGTCATTATAAGCTGGTTAAATGGCTTTGTGAGAATTATCGTATTATATTACTACCTGAATTCCGCACTCAAGAAATGATCCGACGTGGGCAACGACGAATTGGATCCAAGACTGCTCGAGCCATGTGTACATGGTCACATTTTCGCTTTCGATCCATAAGGCACGTGAATATCCAGAGTGTCAATTTGTAATTTGCACAGAAGATTACACAAGCAAAACTTGCGGATTCTGTGGATATATTCATAAAAAACTAAGCGGATCTAAAGAATTTTGCTGTCCCCAAAACTTGATAGGGATATAAATGGTGCTCTTACGACATCTCACGAAAAAGGAAAAAGAGTCAGCTTAGGCTGACGTGGGAGCCTATTCCCTTACAGGTCTTATTAAGTTAAACTTGTTTTTTGTTAGTTTTAATGTATTTTATTTATCACTTGAGTACGGTGTCACATGGGGCGGCATACTCTTGCTTACTCAAAATAAAAATTTGATTAAAATCACTGTTATTTCTTATAATATATATTGGCATATTTCAGTTATATCATATGAAAATATTGATATTAATATATTTCTTTATTGTTTATGTATAATATTAAATACTTAAATACAAATGAAACATCAAAATAGAATGTTTAATGAATATAAATTTGATATACGTTTCCCTTATAATTAATATGATGTGAACTTAAAAATAATCCTATAAAAAAAAAAAAATTAAAATTAATTTCTAAATTATAACATATTTTTAAAAAATAATTATATCACAAACTTACTACAAATCTATCAGGTAAAAGAACTGGGCCAATAAGAGTCCAAGAATATAATAATATGCAAATCCAGCTAGAAATAACTTTCACCCAAACAGCAATATAGGTTTGTCCGATAACAATTAATTTTTCATCAGAATTAATAGTAGTAACATTATTCCAATTAGTAAGCAGCATAGCAACATACATAGAAGCTATAGCAAAAATTAAGTGAAAGAATGCATAATTATAAGCAACTCCATTTTTTTCATCATCTTTAACATCATAATCATCGTCGTCATCATCATCTAAAGCTGAAGCAGGGATAGCACCACTTTCAACAGCGGCTGTTAATGTATCAGATCTCATATTGCTTGGAAAACCTTCAGGTTGGCTTGTCACTAAAGGCACAGCCGAAGCTGTATTTAATGGATGGTAATCAGATTTCGTAATTAATGCTCTCCCTTGTGTAGCGGCTCTTGATGTTGAATAAGATATAGCTAAAAAGGTAAATAAAGCTCCAATAACAAGGGTGGTTGTTCTTGTTCCTCTACTTCTTGTTAATGGATTACACATATTATCATCAGGTTCATTTGCAACTGCGCTCAATATAACATAAGTACAATAAATTATAACCATTGAAGCTTGTGGTAATCCTGATCTTGGATTCGCATCTTGTACTTTTGGTGAAATACTTATAGCAGTTACAATCAAACATAATATAAGATTAAATGTAATAAGGAATTGATTAAGTTTACATCCAGATCCAGCAAAGTATCCATACATAATTCCTGTTAGTGCAATTGTTCCGATCAGCATTGCAATTGTTGATCCTATAAGGATATATTTCCATCTATTATCCTCCTCATATTCATATTTTTCTAAACATTTCTCGCTCCATGTATGCGCAAAATCTACTAATAATACTAATCCAACTAATATAAATATTGTTGCCCCAAATAATGCAATATAATTTCCCCAGAACATGAAAAATCCATTAGGAATAAAAAAGGAAATTATTACAAATGTTATCCATAATAAAATTTTCGGTCCCCACCATCTATAAAATCATAAAAAATTAGTAACATATAAAAAAAAATAAATTCGAAAATACATTAATTTTTTGTTAATTACCCATTTTGAATGGATGCTCGCTTATCACGAGTATCATTGACTCCAATTACTAAAAGTCCCAAAAAGAAATGGAACAATGAAAGCGCAAAGCAAATACGATGTACTGCAAGCACTCCATAACAAGATCCATCGTCTTTACATTTCAGGTGTAGGTAATCGTAAGTCACTTTCTCTAGTTGTCTAATTGCCCAGTCGGATAACATTATCCATGAGAACTATGTATGAATATGTACATGTTGAAATTAGAAGCACAAAGGAAAATTAAAGAAAAAAGACTCGATAATTCTTACCATGGAATTCAAGAGAAATATTATCTATGAAAGTAGTTTGAAAGTTAGCTCAATCAGGATATACAACATAACTGAAACACTGTTTATTCTTACCGCAAACCCGACCCTTGTAGCAATAGAGTTATTGCAATTACATGATTTAAAAGCTAAAGTACAGGCTGCTGCAGAAAAACATGAAGCAAGAGTAGAAGCTATCCAAGACGCAGCACCAACTCCAAGGCAACTGAAAGGAATCCCCATTTTTGTTGGAATTTGTAATTATTATTATTATTAATATTATTAATGTAGAAAACTGTGACGGATTAAAGATCGGGTGATAATTTTATATGAAAAATTACATCACATTTATGTGTAACTGACTACTACAAGTAGTGTCTTATTCTACGCCATATCCAAATTATAGATTTGTTCTATCATGACCACAATCAAAGTGTAAGTAAAAGAAACAATCGATAGAATTATGTTTTATCTTTGATCTAATTTTATATATTATTTTTCTTGTAGTTTAACTGTTGGTTCAGCAAATGGGAAACTCGCCGAACTTTTTGCAGGAGTTAATAAGATCAACAATAAATTCGGACCTTTCGATTTATTATTATGTGTTGGTGATTTTTTCGGAGAAGATAACACGGAGATAGAATCTTTAATTTCTGGTGAAATCAAAGGTACGCATTCAGATATAAAGTAAAATTTCATTTTTTGAATTTTTAAATTCATGATTCGTTTCAATTAATAGTGCCAATCACGTCCTATTTCATGTATGGTGAATGTGAATTACCTGATATCGTAAAAGAGCGCATTGCAAGTAATAATGGTGAATTTTGCCCGAATCTGTTTTATCTTGGTAAGATACCAGTATATACGCGTAATCTTGAGTTATTTACTATTATCTTTGTATTTACGAGTCTCTCCATAATAAAGGTCAAAAAGGTAGCATCAACACAATACATGGTGTGAAAATCGCGTTCGTTAGTGGTATATTGGATTCACCGATAACCGATCTTCCTAATACGGTGGATATTCTTCTCACACATGAATGGCCAGAATCTGTGACTAACCTTTCTACACAGAATCTACCTACGAATGTCAAAGGATCAGAGCATGTTGCAAATATAGCTTTAGCTGTGAAGCCAAGGTATCATTTTGCTACTTCAGAAAAGATCTTCTATCAAAGAGAACCTTATCAGAATTCTCCTTCTCCACATTTAATAAATAATGATGATGATTCTCAAATGCAATTTGGACATCCAACTTGGTTTATTGGTTTAGCAGAAGTGGGTAATTCTTCAAAGTCAAAGGTTAGTTATAAACAGGAAAATGTTTATATATGATTATCTTTCTTTTTAAAAAACGCCTTTATTAACAGCAAATCTTATAAAAGTGGTACTATGGCTTCAATCTTGTTCCATTTGTACATTTATCTCCGTCAGCATTCGCAAGTCCCCCAGATAGGTTGACCGAATGCCCTTTTATTAAAAGAAAGAGAGGATTTGGAGATGATTCGTCTGCTGTAAGATTAATTTACGTTTATTTCATTTATATATATATTTTTCTTTTCTTTTTTTTTAATTATAAAATTTCTCCTTTAGGGAAACAATTATTTTTGGAATACAGGTGATACATCAGAACCATCTACTAAACGTGGTAAACGAAATAATCACGGTAAAAAAAGAAAGAAAAAAATAATAAAATGTCTCTTTTTTTTCTAAATTTTTTATATTAGATTCTTATTTATAATAACTTTGCATTCTTTCTTCTTTCTGAATTTAGAATATATATGCAATAAATGTAATAATCCTGGGCATCACATTAGAGATTGTAAATTCGGTGCTAAAAAACCGCCCAAAAATTATGTCTGTAATAAATGTAAACAAGCGGGCGTTCACTATATCATAAATTGTCCCGAATACACGTGTAATCTTTGTGGTGAAAATGGGCATTTAGTCAAAGATTGTCCTAACCCTTACAAGAGTAAGAAAAATCATAACAAAACAGGTATTTATAATATTACTTTTTTTGCCTCGTATCTATTTTAATAATTTTTTTTTTTTTTTTCCACTTAGCTACTCCTCCATGTTGGTTCTGTTTGTCAAATCCGAAAACAGTCAAACAGTATGTATTTTTCTTTTAATTAACCATGTTTGTAATGATTTATTAGTACTAATTTGCTAAGTAATTTATCATAATTATTTAAAAGTTTAATTGTTTCTCTTGGTGATGAAATTTATTTGTCGGTAGGTATAAAATAGTTTACTTTGTAAAAGAATATTTATTTTCTTAATATTATTTTAACATTTTTTAAAGTTAGCTAAAGGACCCTTGACTGATAGCAAAGATAAAACTATTTCGCAAGTTCCTGGAGGTGGGCATGTATTATTAGTAACAATTCAACATCATCCAACTTTTCGAGACGTTCCAATTGAAGATCAAGTTAATATGATGAATGAACTTGAGAAATATAAAAGTTCGTTGAAAACTTTATTTCGTAAATATGATGCAGATATGGTTATATATGAAGTATCTAGAGCTGGTGGGACACAACAACACTATCATCTACAGGTTGTTCCTGTACCTATTCGATTTAATTCAAATATGATAAGAGAAGCTTTTGTAAAAGAAGCTTCAGATTCTGGATTCGAATTACATCCAATATCAACATCGCTACCTTCACATTATTTTAAAGTTGATTTACCCGAGGGTACATCATTGGTTCATGAAATTAATCCTGATGAAAAATTTGACGTTCAATTTGGAAGGTATGTAAAAAATCAAAACTTGTGTGTTAAAAATTTTCAATATATTAATATATTTATTCTTTCAAATAAAAATATTTTGTAGGAAAGTTCTTGCAAATTTGTTGGGATGTAGTGAACGCACTGATTGGAGAGCATGCAAATTAGATGAAGAACAAGAACGATTGGATGCAAATAAATTTAGAGAAGCATTTACACCTTACGATCCCATGATTGAAAGGAGTTAAGATGGTCATTAGATTTTTATTAAAAATAAAAAACCAATCAATAATAAAATATATTATTCATGCTGCCTATATTTGACGTTTTTAAATATAAGCAATTTTAAGGACACACAAACATTAATAACACCATTAATTAATAAAGATAAATAATGTAAAATTGGCTCAGACCCCCACATTCCTGATTATATAAAAACCCGGATCAGGATATTAAATTCAGGGAAAAGGTAAGGTCTTAAAGTTTGTAATCATATTTTTCTTTAAGAAAAATCAAACCTTTTACTAAATCATCATTGCCAATTTAATTTTAATAAATATCCTCAAAAGGAATTCCTTGTTAATTTTATATCATTGTTTTTTATTTTTAAAGAAAAACTCAAAATTGGCTAAATTTCAGCATTTTTATCCTTTGAAAACGAATTCCTTTAAAAAAAAAAAAAAAAAAAAAAAGGGTTTATAAATAGTCACACATATCTTATCTCATCTCATCTATTGTCACTATTATGTAATCACATGATTTAAAATTTCATAAACGTACTAAGTGCCATAAAATTTTTATTATGCAAACAATTTAGATAATTTATCTAATCTAAATTACCATTTAATTATGTACAAAAGTTGGTCCACGCATTGCTGGTGCATTATAGGGATTTAATGGATTAACCATAGGAGCTCTTTCTATTCCAGGTGGAATTCCCTCAGAATACATTCCAGGTCTATCATTTTTGAAAAAGAACTGCAAAGAAAATTGTTTTGAATCCGGATCCCAATGAGTAAAAAATTTTCCTTCCCCCTTATCAACTTCTTTACTTTGTACTTTAAAAGCAATAGTTTCATAAGGTTCAGCAGCAAACAATAAATATTGATGAGCTTTGTTTGGAGGTTCAATTCTTTGTTCATAAGCAGACATAAACCGATGTCTTGGTATAACATCCAAACCAATTTCTGGATATTGAATTTGAAAAAATAAGCCAAGTTGTCTTGTAATTGGATCACGAACTTTTGTTACTTTATATCCCGGTCTACCAATTTTAACTAAATTCTTTTTAATTTGAACTTTAGTTTGTGCTTGTAGCGCCGGTTGAATGTTATTATTTTCTTTCGCTTCTCTTGCTGCTCTACGTGCAAGATTTGTTTGATGCTTTTTTCCTTGAGTATGCGCTAAATAACTTCCTTCATTTGTATGTAGTGTTAAACATAATTTACATTCATATGATCCAAGATGATTTTTCATAAAATATGGATCCTTGTTTAAATCGATGGTTTCTAAAGCAAGTTTGCGAAGACGTTCACGTCTATCCACATTGGTTTCTGAGTAACCGGCTACACCACCGCTACCAACTTTCGAACCTACAATGTTTCAAGAACCTGGTTAGATTGCTCGTATTTAAACGTTAAGAATAAAAAAAAATGTTTGTCTTTTTTACCTGGTCTATTTTGGAAATCCATTATGAAGAAAAAAAATAGATATAACAAAGAAACTTTGATACTTTTGGTAATATTTAATAATGTGTGATAGAGTTGATCCAAAGAAAAAACGAAAAAAAGTCGAATGGGAATAATCCGGTCTAAGAAATAGCAAATACGGATGTGACCATGCAGTAAATTTATCACGTGATATTACAGATTTCTGTGGGGCTACAGATTATATTCATCTTAGCGGTTTTCCAATTTCCTTCTCTTTAAGTCGCGTTTTCAAAATGCCGCCAAAAACAGTTTCACAAAGACCAACATCCTCCGCTATAACTTATGCGGTTTTGGCAGCAGCAGCTGTTGGTTTTCTAGCGGTATTTGTATTTAGAAGAATATATCCACAACCGCGACGTGGAAGAGACCAAGACGATGAGGTAGAGAATACTACCGGCTGTGATATTCTTGCAAGTTTTTTTTTTTGCATAAAGAATTCAATTTAAGAAACAATTTACATAGGCTCCAACACGTCCTGAGACACGTCGAGTGACACGTACAGAAAGAGATCAAAGGAACCTTGCTTCTAGGTTATTTAGAAATGCATTGTTACCACCAAAAAAGAAAACTATCTCCATTTCAATGAAGAATGTAAGTGACTATCTATGTTGGATTTGAATTTTAAATTTAAGTTAACGATTCATTTATTTATTTCTTCCTTTTTTTTAAAAATAAAATTTAGACTTTGTTATGGAATCCATCGTCTGATCCTGATTCACCAAATCATGCATTTATTGAAAATATAGTTCCTTTCCTACATCAATTATCTAAAATATATGTTATTCATCTCATTTGTCCGGTATCAAGTGGACAAGAGAAACAACAAATTCTTGGTCTTCTTCGTAATTCAAAATTATTTAGTTCAAAAGTTATTGACGAAAGAAGAGTTTTATTTTGTGAAAGTGATGAAGGAAAGATTCATATTATTCGTCATCTTGAAGCAAATGTACATGTTGAAGGTGGAATAAATGGCGAAGAAGTTGTTGAAATGATCAGAGGATTTGTTGGTAGTGTACTTTGGGCAATAAGAGGTGGTAATAGTGAACCGATAAATTGGGCAGAAACTGGTGAAGTTAAGGCAAACGTTGATAGAAGTCAATGGTCAAACGTTGAAATTTGTTCAAGTTTGTGGACAAGCAGTTTGAACTTTGAAGTTAGAGGGGGAAGTTAGAAATTACTTGTAGATTAGTATCTTTTAGTATCTGTAAATTATGTGAAATATAGTATGATAAATTAGCAATTTTTTATACATAAATAATATAAGTGCAAATATTGTAATAAAAAAACAAACAAACAAACAAACGAAATCAAAATCAAAATATTTAAGTATTTTAATATCTTATCAGAGATCAATTTATTTGAAATTTGTTGTTTTAAACTTATAAAATTTTTGCAATTAAATAATTTATTTCGACTTAACATGACCTTAAAATGATACGTACTGATGATTATCGCGGTCGACCTTCTACAATTCTGATCCATTATATTTTAAGAAACATCAAGCAAGTTTCTTTGATCTGAATTGTGTTGAATCTCGAATTAGATTATTCGTGATATAAATTTGAAAGAAGTTTGTTATTCACTATCCGCTATGACTTCTATCTTGATAACATTTGAGCTTTTTTAATTTACAGGATTTAGCAAATTCCCGAGTAATATAAAAAACTTCGGGAAATTCTTCTTTAAGTTCTTTTAAATATTGAGTAATCTTTTTATTATCTTTCCCTTGATTTATATAATTGGCGAATAAGAATAAAGTTTTTTTCTGAGGATAAAATTTTGCAGAATTTTTCAATAATTCTTGTCTATATTTTATACTTTGTGTAGAAAATTTTTCTTCATAAATATTTGAAAGAGCCAAACCCTTTTCCCAACCTTTAACTAAATGTTCATTCAATAATTTACAGGCTAATCTAATTTTTTCTGATATTATTAAACTTTGTATATAGTCATTATAATTTAGACAATCAAATTCAAAATCTTCGTTATTTAGCTTATTCCATTCTAGTTCAATAAGTTTAAATTTTTTTGCTGCTGTTAATGCGTTTATCATTATTGATAATGCTTGATTTGGTGGTGATTGTGTAATTGGTCTCAAACTATATAATAAACTAAATGATATCAATAATGAAGATGACCATTTTGACTCCGCTAATGTCATGGTAGAAGAATTTTCATGTTCATTTTGTTGATTTTGTTGTAAATCTAATAATTGTTCGTATATTTTTGATTTTGATAAAGGAGTCACGAAAATTTTTTTCGTCAATTTCCACATCTGCCACACAGCTTCATAATTATGACCACGATAATATGCATCCATAAGTATAGTATATACATATAAATTATGCTTAGCTCCTACTGTTGTCATTTCTTCAAATATTGCCCGTGCAGGTTCAGTCAGTCCTTGTTTTGCATAAGCGTCCATCAAAGGAGTAAATATATCAGGACTTAATATTTTATTATAAGCTATTTGATTCATAGTTCCATGAGAAATAAGCTCTGTTAAAAGTTTTCTAGAAAAATCCAATTCTCCAATTCTAGCATGGCCATCAATTAAAACGGCATATGTGACGAAAGTAGGATCTACTTTATCCTTGATCATGGTCTCATAAAGAGATTTTGCCTTTGAAAAATTTCCAATTTTCATATATGCTTTGATAAGAACTGTATATACGTGAGCATCAAGTTTTAGATTTCTATTTTGCATATCATTCAGAAGAGTGATGGCAGATCTGAAGTCATTATTAGAAACAAATCCATCCATAAGACAGCAATAAGTAAAATTATCAGGTTGAATGTTTCTTATTACTATTTCATTAAATATTTGTCTCAATTTTTTTATATCCTTTTTCTTTGCATAATAACTCATTAAAACATTATATGTTGTAATTGATGGTTCAATTCCAGCTTTTTTCATTTCAGAGAAAATTTTTTCTGCTTTGTTTATATCTGAAGCTTTCACATAAGCGTTGATAAGTGAAGTATAAGTATATATGTCAGGAGATAATCCAAATCGTTGCATTTCACGAAATAACAAACGAGCACCTTTTTTGCCTCCTTTCTCAGCAAAAAGTGATAATAATGCGTTATATGTGCGTACATTAGGTTCAATCCCTGATTTTATCATAAGTTGACAAGTTTGAAGTGCCTTGTTAAAATCTTGGACTCGAGTATAACCCAATAATAGATAATAATAAGCGACCCCTTTTGATTCTATTCCGTTGTCAATCATATGACGAAATACATTTTCCATTGATTGGATATCTGATAAATTTGAAAACATTTCGATCATTAAACAATAAATATATTCGTTAGGTTGAATGTTCATATCTGACATTTTCTTTATAATTTGAAGAGCCAGATCGGCATTACCCGCTTTGGCGTATGCATTGAAGAGTTGACTAAATGTACGCGTATTAGGTTCAGTGTTCTGTTTTAACATATCCCCAATAATTTGATCTGTTTGCTCATATTTTGATGCCATATTATATACTTTAATAAAAACGTTGTAAGCTACAATGTTTAGATGAACTTTTTGTTCTTTAACTTCTTCTATTAGCTTTAATGCTTCATCAACCCTTTCATGTTGTGCAAGTTGATGAATCAATGGAACATATGAATAAATATCTGGCTTCAAATTTCTTGCTTTCATATCCTCGAAAAAACGAAGGGCTTCTTTTAGATTATTATTTTTTAATAATATTAACAAAATTTCTTTCTCTAAACCTATATCAATAAAATTTTTCTCTCTTAACTCTCGAATCCAAGAAATTGCATCATTATTTAAATGATAACGAAAAATATTTTTGAGAATTGTTTTAGTTGTTCCGTTAGGTGTTAATTTTTTTTCATGCATTAATGTAAATAACTTTGTTACTTCTTCAAGATTTGTTCCTGGCTTACTTCGCATTCCATAAGCAGCAATCATAATATTGAACGCATTACAAAAATCGAGTTTTTTGAGAGGACCATTACCAATATATTTCCACTCATTAATTTTGTTAAATACTTCACGCGCCTTATCTATCATATTGTTATCTATATATGCTTCTATCAAAGAAATTTGAACTCCTTGCGTTTCTTTCATCCCTACATTCTCTATGTCATTGTGAATTTTTTGGAGTTTTTCTAAACGACTAACGGAATCTTTATCAAATTCTTTGATTAAACGCATTAATTTATTAATATGACGAGATTTCAAATATTTTAAATTACCATCTTCTACCAATGATTTATAAGTATCCCATATTTTTGTCAAACAATTGGTTTGAATAATCTTTCTGAATATAGTTGACGTGATTTTCTTTTTGGGTTCAATCAATTGTTGTGATTGAATTAAATTATTACTAATTTCTTTTTCATCTCTATATTCAATTACATCTAACGGATTTTGTTCTAAATTGTTCTTTAAATAAGAAACAGTGTCCTTTTTTTCTCTAATTGCTAGAGAACTACTTTTCCGTATTTTATTATGTTTATTATGTAATACTAAAGGTATTATAAATTTACATGAAAAGTCAATTGAATATTTCGGTCTCCGATTGGAAAAAAATTTATTTAGTTTTATTTCTTTTGATTCTTGAACAATAATACATTTTGTTGGGCGTGTTGTTTTAATGACACTTGTACATGCGTTTGTTCGTGCAAAATTACTAAGTGGCAAGTAAAACAATGCTATCGTTGCGAAATATCTTGTTCCTTTAAGTGTTACTTTGAATTTTCGAGGATTCAAAAATATTGAATTATAAAACATGCTATTTTTACTTAGATTTTCTTGTTCTAATATTAAACAATTAGTTTATATTAAATACGAGAAAACCCCTTAAAATTTTATATGTTAAAAATTGAGTATGGAAGGTGAGATTGCGAAAATAAGAATAAATTTCTAGAGGGTTGTTCTTATTTTTAAAGATCATTTTTTTGTAGGGTCGAGGTTGATTTAAAGCTGAAATATATAAAAAAAATTGTGTAACCAAATATTTTATTAATTATGACTGCGGATCAGAAAATTTTTTCGATAATCTCTTACAAAAATTCCGTATCTATAAATTCAACCATTATTTTAAATAATTCTTTTGAATATGAACGGGTGTCATAGTTGATATTACTAGTAAGTTATTATATCGCCAACACAATATAAAGAAGTGATTGTTATTTGAAAATATTAAAAAGTATAGGCCCTATCGAAGCTCGAAAGAATCTCTATTTAAACATTCCAAGAGTCAAAATGTGGCCGATAATAAATTAAATCTCTTTTTTGGTCGCTGTAGAATAAAATAACAGAGTCTTCAAAAGAGGGCCGTTATTCTAACAGCATTACCCAGAAGAGATACAAAATTTTATAATAAACGAATTAATAACAAGTTTTCTGTAATTTAAGGGATAGATCATTTAAACAATGCGACCTTTATTCCCACCACTACTCGTTCGTAACATTATAATAAAATCACGTACGTCACAGCAGTTCTCGCGATTTTTTTCCAGTGACGAAATATCAAGTCGTGACCTTGTTGTAGGTGTATTCTTACTCATTATATCTTACTCTTTAATCTCTAATTTTAATTTATTTTTATTAAACATTAATAAATTAGTTCAAATGTTTTATTTCAAAATCAATGGATCCTTGGACGAATATTGCATTCGAAGAGTGGTATGTTAGCAATATTTAATTCGAATCTTATTTTGCATATATTAACATTTTAAAAATTTTAAATTTTTATTTTTATTCTATTTGGAAATAAGAAAAGGCTATTTAAAGATACAAATCCACGAGAGATTATACTTTTTTTGTGGAGAAATAATTCTTGCGCTGTTATCGGGAGAAATCAGGTATATTTTATATATTTATTCATTCTTGGAATGTATTTAATTTAAATCTAATGGCTTAATAAGTGACCTAAATAATTTCATATCTTTCTCTTTTCTTGAAAAAAAAAAAATAAATAAATATTTAATTTAGAACCCTTGGAAAGAATGTAATGTAAGATTACTTCAAAAGCACGATATTCCACTTATAAGAAGAAAAAGTGGTGGCGGCACAGTATTTCATGTAATTCTATTTATTCAACATTTTTCAAAGACGAATGTTAATTATTTCTAGCTAAAATAAACAATATATTTAAGGATATTGGAAATACAAATTATACACTTATAATGCCTAGAATCGATTTTACTCGTAAACATACGGCTGAATTGGTTGTAAGGGCTCTAACAACAAGACTTGATATACCAGCATACGTAACTGAGAGACATGATGTAGCAGTTAATGGACTTAAAATATCCTTAATTTACCTTCGTTATAATTTAAATATTCTTAAAATAATTAATTTCTTTAACTTTTGATCAAAATACGTTTCCGGTTCTGCATTTAAATTAGTTATGAGAAGAGCATATCATCATGGTACTATGCTTATTGATACAGATCTAGACAGGATAAAAAGATATCTTAACGTTGAGAGGGTACACGTTTTAATTTATATATAACTTAATTTAATATTGCAAATATTGATAAAAAGATTTTTTTTTTCTTTTTAGCAAAACCTTATCACAAAGGGTGTTGAATCATTCCCATCACCTGTTACAAATCTTCGTAATTATTCTTCTACCGTGAGTCACGAATCCTTCTGTGAGGCAGTAAAAGACTACTTTACAGAATATTATCGTGATTACGTGAATCATGGTTCTAACAAAAGCGTAAGTAACTAAATTATATACATTCTAAAATCTTTAGCTTATTATGTTTATGTAATCATTTTTTAGGCAACTACTGTCGATGAAGAATTTATTTCTAACATTCCAAAAGTTGCTGAATATCGTGAAGAATTCAAGGCATTTTACATGCGTTTATCATCCCATATTTGAAAATTTTCAAATTTTATTTTGTAATTCTAAATTCCTTTCTTTATAGACTTGGGAATGGGTTTATGGACAAACGCCAGATTTTACTCACAAATTTGAAAAGGAATTTGAGTGGAGTCATGTGGTAAATTTTATATAATTGATACTGCTTTATTGAAAATTACATTTTAAATATAATCTTTACAATGTGTACAGAAAGCGTTATTCGAGTCGAAGAATGGAATTATTACGGCTCTTACTCTAACGCCTTCAAATATTAAATATCATAATCTAATTAATGCATTAGAAGACTCGTTTGAAGGTATTTTCTTCTTGATTCCTTTATATATGAATCTGTTTGTTGCTATCGATTTTATGTGAATTAACTTACTATCATCATTAAATAGGTCGTAAATATGGAGATGAAAAAGACATTGATAATGCATTAAATGATGTACGCGTCAGTGAGCAATTAAGTGGTAGCAACATAGGCGGCACTTCAATCTCAACTAGTGAAATGCAACGCGTGGTAAATGATATAGGCAAATGGATAAAAGAATCATCATGAATTAACATACAACAATCTCTTGTGTAAGTATTACAATTATACACTTCTTTTTATTATATTTAATTCCGATGATGTTATTTTTTTAGAAGAAATATGTTAGACTTCTGATAATCATTGAAGACGAAAATAATCTGAGAGAAAATAAGAAATTACATTTAATTGCAAGTTTGATTTATATATTAACGTTGATTTAATTTGTAATCTTTTGTTTAGTTCACGTTGATGCAAGTTTCGTTATAATTCTCTATTTACTAGATAGATAAATTTTAAATTTTCTTTTATAAGAGTCATGTCAAAATCATATAAAAAAAGATAGCCATTTTTAGTGAAGTATATATGCCATCAGTATTCTATCAAAAAAAAAATGATTTTTTTTCTACACGTTGTTCCTTATTAGATGTCATATAAATTACTGCGCATATAAATCTAACGTAATCACGTGAATGAATCATCAATAGTACAAAAAAAAAATTTGATCCACCAATTAGTAAACCTCCTCTTCCATATCCCAAAGATTTTTTTTATTTATTTGGGGTGAATTTTACCGGTGAGAGTTCTTTACAATAATTATTTTCTTTTTATCTTTTGTCATATACTTTCCAAGTATATATTATAAATAAAATCAAATTTTTCGATATGAAACGTTTGGATGGATGTTGTCTTGACAGACTTTGAAATTTTATTAAAAAAATGTTCAATGTTCAATTATTAAGAAAATTATGGTAATTACAATTTAGATAATTAAACTTAAGGATGGGTCGTGTTATTCGTTCTCAAAGAAAAGGTCCCGGTGGAATTTTCAAATCCCACACTAGACTTCGCAAGGGAGCTGCCAAATTAAGACCTCTAGATTATGCAGAACGTCATGGATATATAAGAGGTATTGTTAAAGAAATTATCCACGACCCTGGCCGTGGTGCCCCTCTCGCTAAAGTTCAATTTCGTGATCCTTATCGGTATGTCGGAATTCAATATCTGATATTATATCAATTCAATTCATTTAGTTAATTTTAATTTAATTAATTTAATTAATAATAATCTGAAATTAATATAATTTTGTAGATATAAACTCCGTTTCCAGACATTTATTGCTACAGAAGGATTGCACACTGGCCAATTCATTTATTGCGGAAGAAAAGCCACTTTAACTGTTGGAAATGTGCTTCCTGTTGGTGCAATGCCTGAAGGTACAATCATTTGTAACGTAGAAGAAAAGATTGGTGACCGTGGTGCAATAGCTCGTGCTTCTGGCAACTATGCCACTATTATTGGTCATAATCACGATGAAGGCAAGACTCGTATTAAACTTCCATCAGGTGCTAAAAAGGTTATCAACTCTAGTGCTCGCGCCACGGTAGGTATTGTAGCTGGCGGAGGTCGTATTGATAAACCTTTACTTAAGGCTGGACGTGCATATCACAAATATCGTGTAAAGAGGAATTGCTGGCCCAAGACTCGTGGTGTTGCTATGAATCCCGTGGACCATCCTCACGGTGGTGGTAACCATCAACACATCGGTCATGCATCTACAGTCTCCAGAGAAAGTGCACCTGGTCAAAAAGTATGTTTCTTTATTTATTTTTCTTTTTAAATTTTACTTGAAAACTTTTTTTGTAATCATTTATAAAATATCATCTTAGGTCGGTTTAATTGCGGCCAGAAGAAGTGGTTTGCTTCGTGGTACAAACAAAGTCAAGTCAGCATAGTTTGTACGATATTTGCAAAATTAGCAAAATGATCATAATTGATGTCTTTCAAATTAAAAATACCTTAATAATGTTTATTTTGATTTCAAATTTTTCTTAATTGTAAAATAAACCTAAAAGACTATTTTGCAGCGAATTGAACACAATATAATTGTTGAAATTGATATCTAGTGAATTTCATTATTACATAAAAAGTGATCCGATCTGTTCCATTGTTATTTATTTTCTCGCGGAACTCGGTATAGTTATTATTAAATAATAGATTCGCTTACCAGTTTTTATCTAGATTACGAATTAAATTTTTCTAAAAACGAGAGAATTTCACTAATTTTTATTATGATTAGGATTTTTCGAATAATGGACGAAACATCAGATGACTTTAAGCGGTATCCAAAATTGTTAACTTCATTGTAAGTGAAATGACTAACTTTACATAACCTTATGCACAAATATTCACACAAATCACATATATATTAATTTAAAAGTTTCCCTCGTGAGGTTTTTTTCTCACGAAATTTCTCCACACACAAAACTCAAGGAGAGAAAGAAATAATAAACATACAGATGCATGAACCGTCTATTGGAATGGCGTAGCAGAATGTTTTGTGCCACTTATTGACTTCTCAAATTTTCCGAAAATAGCCGAAGCCATCCAAATCTTCTCACGGTTTTTTTTTATATTGATTAATAATTAAAATTTTTTGGTAAAGAAAAGGAATTTTTCACATTGGTATCAATTCAAACCTTACCTAATAAGTAGTAAAATAATGCCTTTTTTCACAGACCCTTTTCCATATATCATTACAATAAAAAAAATTTAAACAATAAAAAAAAATTTAATAATAAAAATTTATTTATAAATTGATCTCAGTTTCATTTTTAACAGCTTCATTTTTTATCTTTTACTTTTTTCCGTCAGAAACGCAATGTTGGAATTTTTAACGACCATAGCTTATATTTGTGCTTTTATACTCATAGCACCAGCTTTTCTTCTCATATTATTTGATGTTTCGTTTCTGGCTGTAGTATCTGCTTATAATGTATTTAAAAAACTTGAATCGAAATATCGTTACGCTTCCTCCAAAACTTCATTAAGTGCTGCAAGTTTGACCAATACAAATGTTTCTCTAAATCAGTAATCAATTTTTAGAAGAAATATTCTTCAGTAAGATTGGGAATTTTTGTTTATTCAAAAGTATGGTTCGCTGATTACATGCTAACAATTCACTTATTTTACAGAAAAAAATTCTTACAGCTTCTTGGCAGTTGCCAACACCCTTTCTAAAAAGTAATTTGTATATACTGTATCACGAAAAATCAATTTACCACGAACTCATAATTCATGTATCTCTTTTTTGTAAAATTTTTTTTTTAAATTTTGTTTCATGCTTGTTCGTAGTTTATAAAAAAGAAAGATCTTCACGTCATCGATTTAATAGTGTCATTTCAATCTATCATAGACAGACTGATTTATTTTCAACTTCAGGAAGTTTTGACTAAATAAAATTACATTTAATTTTAACCGAATGATAGATTATTAAAAGGCTGTTCTTTATGATCTACGAATATTGTCAAATTACTATATATATGGATAATGAGTTCATACAATCCCTCATCGGGTAAAATCGCAATGAGTAACCTACAACATATACTTTTATGTTATACGACCTCCCACGATATCACCTTTTATCTTGAATCCAGACGTGTCTGAAACATGATTAATGCTGATCATCATCAGATTGTGTTCCAACTTTCGGAATAGACCTACCAAAAAAAAAACTAATAAAGAATATTTAATTTCGAACTATTATTTCAAATATTCTATATAATAAAAATTTTTTTTCTATATACCGTTCCATCTGATCATATTGATTAGGAATAGCTTCGGCATTCTGGATCAAAAAATGTGTTCCTTTTTATTATAACGTATTGATTTATATATACAATATATATTACAATCGTGTTAAATTTCCACTGCCAAAAATTATGTAGCATTTATAAGATATTTTGCCAGCATGAAGGCATTTCATCATAATTAAAAAGAATCCCCATCAGCGAAGCACCCTTACCCTGTAGAGGTCGAAATTATTGAAAATCTATATCCTTCATTCCTGAGCGTATTTTTTTATATTCGGAGAAAGATATAATGGTAATTCAAAACACTTGCCATTGACGGCAATGCTTGTCATAAATCATCATTCTTGTTCCGGTCAAGTAAGGCTCAATTCAATACACTAATTGTTTACACGTTCGACTTATCGAAATCTGGGATACGACGTATACGTGTTTTTATCTCCGTACCCTTGCTCTCAATTGCATTGATTCTTATAAACCTATTTATATTCGTAGTGAATAACATTAAATCAGAAAATAAATCATTATCCGACGGATTCACTTCACAGGCAAAGTTTACTAGACTACACACTTCGAATCCTAACTTGTACTTTGTATTGGCAATTCGCTCTTGTCAAATTTCTTGATAGCTTTAACGAATTGAACTGCCCAGTCTGCCCTATAATTAAAATGTTTAGTGGCTCTATCATAAAGTTTAAAAATGAAATAAGCAACCAATTCGTACATCTGTAAACTATCGATACTAGGGTTGCAGACATTTTTTACACCAAGGATAGTTACGTTTACGGCAAACGTCACAGCGAGATACAAATCATACAATATATAACACAAAAAATCAAATGCTAATCGAGACATTTTGATAGACGTAGTCCGGATTAGTCTAGGATAAAATATGACGAAATCATTATTAAAAAAAATTAATATAAACTTTATTTTTATACGTATTGAAATACAAAATAATATAGGATTATCCATTAGGATAATCCGGATAAATCCCAGGGTATAATCCGTTCAAGCCTTCTCTACATTTTACATTTTGCAAATTTCATATCGCCCCCTTAGGTATAAATTTTAAAAAAGCAATTATCTTGTGACACATAGAAGTAACGTACAGATTTAAAATTGTGATCTCGATCATATCTATATTTCCTATATAAAGTTTAAGGTTTCTACAGTTTTTTCTTTTGAAAACGTCTTGTAGAGAAAAAAAAAAAGTTTTTTTCTTCAGAATATGAATAACAACACGTTGGAAAACTCGTTTAGTACGAGTTATGAAGAACTTAATTTTATAGAAAAAGCATGGACGGATTATTTTAATTTATTTGAAAAGGAAGCGATAGCGACAGCAATAATCGCTTTTGTTTTGCATGAAATTGTTTATTTTGGTCGTTGTGTTCCGTTTATTATCGCAGACTATATACCAAGTTTCGCCAAGTATAAATTGCAACCAGTAAGTAAAGATATTTGACGTTTTCTTTCTTTCTCCCCTTTGTTTTTAAAAAATTAAAAAAAAAAAATATTTTTGTAGGCCAAAGTTAATACGGCAAAAGAACAATGGATGTGTTTAAAGTCAGTGTTAACTAGTCATTTTTTAATGGAATTGCCATTAATTTTTGGATTTCATCCTATAGCAACATTCTTTGGTATGGACATTACAACAGTACCATTTCCACATTGGCAAACTATAAGTTATCAAGTAGCATTATTTTTTGTAATGGAAGATACTTTTCATTATTGGTTACATAGACTGTTACATTATGGTCCTTTTTACAGATATATTCATAAACAACATCACGAATATTCTGCTCCATTTGGTTTGGTAAGTGTTAACCTTAGAAAACAAAAATAAAAATTTTACCTAATATTTCCTCAATTCGCCATGCTTTAGGCAGCAGAATATGCACATCCACTCGAAGTACTTATTTTAGGTACAGGCACAATAGGAGGACCATTATTATGGGTATCAATTACGCATAATTTACATCTTATAACAGTATTTATTTGGATTAGCTTAAGATTATTTCAAGCTATTGATGCACATTCTGGTTATGACTTTCCTTGGTCCTTAAGGCACTTTTTACCATTTTGGGCGGGAGCTGAACACCACGATTATCATCATATGGCTTTCGTTAATTGTTTCTCTACATCATTTAGATGGTGGGATTATTTAATGGGTACTGATTTAAAATATAGAGCTTATAGACAAAAGAGACAAACGCAAGCTGATGAGTTAAAAGCTGCCGCTGCTAATGGTAGTACGTCTGCTTCATCTGATATTAAGAAAACTAATTAAATATTGTATTTGTATTTGGAGTAATTGTATTTTGTATATCATTTATTATCTAAAATGTAAACAATAATGATTTATTTTGTTTTAAACCATAAAAATTAAAAGAAAAAGATTAATTTCTAATGAATATGTTTATAATCTATTTTAAACTTATTTTACAAATGATATATATATATATTAAAGATTGCTTCCCGTATAGTAATCAAAATCACTCTAACACAGTCTACACAATAATCAAAAAAAATTTGATTACAAATATTACATTATATAAGGATAAGAAAAAAATTAATTAAAATTATTTTATATTATTCAAAATATTATTACAACTATTTCTTCTAACAATTTTCTTTTTCTGTTTCTCTCGAGATAATAAAAGTTTTTTAAGATGGTTTGGAAATGTTATATTAAGATCTGCTAATGTATATCGAATTATCCATCCTAATATAACTATAATGTCCGTTATAAATACAACCCATGGTATATGATTTATCACAAAAGGACATGATGAATAATTGTATTCGAATTCTGTTTCAAATAAAAATCAATATAAATAACGAGTTAACTCGCAAATAGAAAAAGAGGTAATAATTTTAAATTCTTTTCATACCTTCTGAGCCATCTTTACTTATCTGTCTGTTGATTTCAAATAAACCAGCATTGCCACTATACGCTCCCATAACAGATCTTACAGTAACTTCTCTTACAATCCAAATGTTTTCTTTTAACTTACCATTTTCAGTATAATCATTCTTTAAAATTATTTGATTTTTTTCATTTTCAAAATCTTGAGTTCTATAATGATTTATTAAATATTCATTATTTTCTTTCATTCTTACTACGTGAGTAACATCACAACCTTCATGATCATGTCCCGCAAAAATAAATCTAGGTCTTAGTCTAGTAAGAATAAATTCTGATGAATTTTGTAAAAGATGATTTTGTTCTCTTATAAAATTGCCAGTATCATCATAAATTGTCATTGGTCCATCTACACAAATTCCCTCCTCTTTATATATTGGTATATGTGTAAGAAAAATCAATGGTGTTTGGTAATTATCTTTCTCTCTCTCTTCTGCTAAATTATCTAATAATGACCATGTCTCAGAACGTGATATTTCATCTAATGCAGGTCCATCCACATTCATGGAGTTTATTACAGACATCCTATGTACTTTTTTCTTGTCTGAAGGAATCCAATCCAAAAAATTCATTTGCCCAAATTCATTCTTCCACCTATTTACTCTATATTGATTAATATCCCAATTATAACCTATGTCATGGTTTCCCGTTAGATTAATAAATTTGTGATTATATTCCTAAAGAATAATTTAGAAAAAATCAGTTTATATACATCCAAAAAAATTTAGTCGACCTTTAAAAGAAATTGAAATTAAACTAACCTTTCTTGTATCACCAAAAATCCATTTATATCTTTTTACACGTTCGTTAAATTCTCTTTGTCCTATCCATTGACTCGAGAATAAATCGCCAAGAACTATGGTATGTGTAGGTTTACGGGTAAATAAAGAATAAGGTGATACGAATGAAGTGTATATATGTCGAAGATAGATGTCATTGGCCCAGACATCAATTTCGCCTAAATAACCATTCATTCAGGGGAATTAGTCATCTTGTCTAAAGAAATGCCGTTTCTTTCATACTCACCTCTTTTTCCTTGTCTAAATATTTTCGCATCTCCTTCTATTTGTGGGTCGGCTAAGAACAATACTCTTGTTTCAGCGTCTATAAGGTAAACGAAATATTAGTTTATTAACCTTTAATAAAGTTTTCTTAGTTTTTTACACTTGCCTTTCCATTTCCATCCGCAAAAAGCCGTATAATAATATAAATACAATGTCGCTCCCAGAGCGGTTATTGTTAAAGATTGGTGAAGGATAGAAAGGAAATGCATATTGTCGAAAGAAAGTAGGGGTTAAAAGAATTTTTCAAGTTATATTTACTGTATATCTTACTTCTATGTAAGAGTCTTTAAATAGTACATTTTACGGCTTTTATTTTTTACATATAGATAATTTTTGTGCAATACGAATTAAGGGATGCATTGTGGATCCGTTTTGAATATCTATTTTAAGTTTTATTTTATCATATCGCTATTTTTATTTCTAATCCGTTACATACGTTTGATATAATATTTATATAATATGGACGACAGTAATTTTCCTCTTCCACCAAGAAGTTCTCCTCAGAATGCGAGAGAAGCTCAAGCGTTATATGATCGTATAAGAAAAATAGCTTTACTGTATTTATGGTAATTTAATTAATACAATATATCAAATTTGTATATTAAAGTATTGTGGTCTTTTTTAGATTGGATTCACTCCCTTTAAATGGAATTAACTTGCCATTTGGTTTGGAATCAATAATAGGTTTTATTATACCGACGATTGGTATAGTTCACAAATTATTATCTTATTTCCTTCAATTAGCAAGATTTAATTTATTTAATTTGATACTATTCTATAGGTGATTTTGTCGGATTAATTTTAGGACTATATCAAATTTATTTGATAAGTTTCTTCGACGTGCCGTTACCTCTTTTATTAAAAATGTTTATGCATGTTTTAATTGACTGCATTATCGGAATTATACCTGTCATTGGTAAGCAAAACCATTCATCTTTTAACTCCTTTAACTTTAATATTATTTCCACATTATTAATCACTCTTTCGTTAGGCGATGTTATCGATGTCTTTTATAAAGCAAATATTTACAATATGAATATTCTCGAGACTTGGTTAAGACAAAAATACGGAAGTAATATAAGGATTTATGATAAATAACGGAACTAGTCACTCAGAACTGTCTTCTCTATTTACTTTTATTTTGAATTAAAAATATATTTAAATTAATTATCAAAAATACCATAACATTTTCATATTCGCCATGCTTCGTCTTGATTCATCGCCTCCATCGCGCTTTTGTAACCACCATTTTTTGCTAATGCCCTCTTCTTAAACCCCACAATTGCATTGTAATAATCATATTGATCGCTATCTTTTTTTGGTCGGCTTAATTTTTTCGCAGTCAATAATTTATCCGCGATATAATGAAGCCACTATGTATTAAATATAGTATGAGTTGTTAAGACATAATACATATAAAATAAGACGGAAAATACTTACAAACACGTTAGTCTTTGGCCAAAAAGACTTCCAATCGCCTTTAGACTCCTCTCGCATCATACGGTAGATATCAAATTGATAATCGCCTGAAATTATGTGAATAATTTAATTTGCTAAATAATCGGAGCATATTAATGACTTACCTTTTCCGGTAAAATATCCTTCATCTAATATATCAACGTAAATAACTTCGTCTCCTAAAATAATATTAACAGTGAAAAGAGGACCAAATACGATAATATAAATAGACAAGTACTCTGTTGTTAACAAACCACGTTCCATCCGGGATAACGTATAATCTATAATACAAGCTCGCACTCCAAAAGTTTCGACTTCAACATTTACGTTAGCTAAAAGCAAGTTATATGATACAGACTTGCTTTTGGTTGGTTTTATCGTTATGTTTCCCCAATGTAAATCACGATGCTTAATAATAAAAGAAATTTTTCTAAATAATCATCGTATTTAATAATTGTAAAGAAGAAATATCTTACTTCGAATTTTAACGACTAAAAGAGAATAACATGTAAGTTAATAATTTTATGAAAAGCAAAAATTATTAATGGATGTCAACCTGTTCGGCTTGTGCTGTACTCCATCCGACTTGTGTAAGAACACTCCAAGCTTGCATCCAATTTTTTAATTTAACATGTTCAAGATCCACACCCCCGTATTCAACAATTAACACGGCATAAAGCTGTTTGTCATCAAAATAATCTTTACAAGATACATTTAATTAGCTTCAAATAATGTAATGCGTATAAAAAAAGAAATCCATAAACACCTGGACGATCATTCTCTGACTTATATTCTTTATTCCATCGATCCCACTCTTTTAATAAAACTTTTGGATAATTTCCACAACAAACACCAACACTTGATAGATATATAATAAGTGATTAGTTTAGATTTTGGCGATCATGTAGAGTTTTAGCACATGTTTATATATGTAAAGCAGTAAATAACTTACCCATACAATTTCAAGAAACCAACTCGCAATTCCGGATCAAGACCAGTTCGTCCGCCCAGCTCTAACGTCGTTTTGATCTCTTGAGTTATATCTCTTATACTACCCTGTTCCTCGCCGTTTACCAGTACTTCTTTCCCTCTTCCAAAAGGGATAACTTTAAAAACACATTTCACTCTTGTGGTAGTAAATTCAGGCGCGTACGCCGAATATACCTCGGAGAAGCTTGCCTCTCCAATTTTTGCAGCATTGTTAAGGCAACTTAAACATTAATGCGAGACTTCAAGATAAATACCTTGAAAATACAAAAAAATAAATATCTAAGTTAAAGGAGATTCCACCCACTCTATCCCAAGGAATTCTTCAAAGGTCCATAATTGTTTTTGATCACAAATTTTCAATAATTCTGTTAATTCAACCGAAATTTGTTCACGTCCTTTAATCAATTTATCAATCTCTAAATGCTTGATATCGGTAAAAGATGACGTTCTTTCATGTCGGTCATCGAAAACATTTTCTTTTTCATCTTTTTTATTATATAAAATCTTAAAAGGACTTGAAGGCAGATGATCGTGATCTTCGGTTTGTGAATGATATTTGTTTTTAGGCTTCTTCGGTGTAAGCGGCATTCGATGTGACTTAACTGGGGATGGCGTTTTTTCTCGGACTAAGGTCTTACTGGATATTGGCAATTTCGGTGAAATATTTTCCATATTACAAGTAGTTTCTTTAGCGTGTGTTGATTTTTGTGAAGGTTGAAGTGGAGAAACATAATGTTTAGACTTAGTGAATCCTTTCGTAAAGGTCTTACGGGTTGGTTTCTTTTCTGCGTTTTTACTAGTAACATCTTTAGTTGTTTGTTTGGACGTTGTGCTTCTCTTCAAAGAATTTTTCTTTGCTGTATCATGAATTGGATTGCTTCCTGATAAGTTAACGGTCTCCCCTAATTTTTCTTCCACTTCATAATTCCAAGTGTTAATATTAACGACGCGTTCGGCATTTTTTTTCCCATATGTTTTTATAGTCTTTGTTTTGGTACTAAAAAGGTTCATTTTATTATAACTGAAAAAGACAAACCGTGAAATGGAAAAAACTGGAAAACAATGGTTTATATATATGCATGTGGATGATTAACTGTTTTGATACAACCAAATTAGGTCATGTGGCAACTGCCAGGAGTAATGCTCATACCATGGCTTCGGGTTAAAAAAAAGTATATTTGTAATTTATTCAAACTCTTAGACTCTTTTTATTCCTTTTATTCTTTAATTTTCGTTAATTCGTTTTTATTAAAATATTTTAAAATAAGCTAAATCTACAAAATTAATCGTTTTTGACTTTATCGCTAAAATGAATATAACCGGAGAACAATATATTCGTACATTAGCTCAATATATTCGTTCCAATGAAAGGAGGTTAACGGCAACTAGTTCACCTCCACCTACTTCGGTAGGTCATTTATCTGGTCATAGAAGGTCTGATAGTGGAGGAAATAGTTTTTCAATGTCGAACTTGTGGTCTTTTTCTACTGCACTAACAAGTCTGAAGCCAACAATTTCAACAGCATCTACAACCCCGACTTCACCTCCGAGTTCAGTAATTAACCCAAATAAAATTCTGGTAACTCTTGATCCTCATCATTTGTATTATTTATTGGCGAAGTTTAGTGATTTAGGGCTTGATATTGGTGTTTTCGAAGCTATTGCTGATTTCAAGCAAGGTGATGGTGATATTCTTGATATTGATATTAAAGATCTTGAAACTTCATCAATTACATCCGCGAATTCTATTAGTTCTATGTCTTCTGCAATGTCCTCCCTTTCATTATTTTCGGGTTGGCAAGGATGGTATTCTGCCGCTTTAAAAAATGAGACTGTTCCAATAAATATGGAGATACAATACATTTATCGTTCATTCACAAAGCTTACTGGTCTAAGGCTTGCAATTCTTACTCAAAAAAGAATAGACGGTTTTGAAAATTGGCCAATGGGTGCAATGTTATCATTGACCTTTCTTAAGCATTTGACACATTTGGAAATTCATGGGTTATCACCAAAGATGTTTGATGGATGGGATATTTTACAAGAGAAATTAGAATATTTATCTTTACAGCAGGGTTCAATCGATGATATTTATGAATTATTTGTTGACGTAGTGGTTGATAGTATGAAAAAACGAAAATCAAAAGACAATGTAACCAACAATCAAGTTACTGAAGAACCTCAAGATTTGGTTGAACAACGAAAATCTGGTGGTTATTTACCGGATAGTATTTTGCCACATAGAATTTGGTCAAATCTTAAACAAGTTGATCTTTCCGATAATTCACTTACTTTTGTTGCTAACGAACCATTAGCGTACATTAATAAAGTCAATAATTTAGATTTATCACAAAATTTACTTCTTGCCATTCCTTCCGGTTTATCTCAACTTTATAACTTACAAAATTTAAATCTTAGTAATAATATGATCGAATCTGTAACAGGAATCTATACAACACTTGGTAATATTACCAGATTGGATTTAAGAAATAACCGTATTGAGAATTTGTGTGGTCTTGAACGATTATGGTCGTTAGAATATATAGATATTAGGGAAAATAGATTAACGGATTGGGCTGAAATTGGCCGTATGACAGAGCTTCAAGAAATAAGACAGATTTACGTTGAAGGAAATCCTTTTGTGAAACTTCAGGTTTGTTATAAAGAGTCTATTAACAAATTAATATGGTAGCAAATGAAAATGTGCTAACCGATTATATGTTTTCATATTTTAACATATGTAATTTTAGCCTAATTATCGAGTGAGCATATTTTCTGTTTATCGTGAAAATAATAAGGATATTATCTTGGATGGTTCGGGTCCTAATTTTAGTGAACGTCGCCAAATTGGGTCTCCAAAAGCTTCGCCTTCAAATCAAAAAATTCCTGTAGCTATCTTAAGTAGTGATTCTCTCTTACCTAACCCTGTAATATCGTCAAACGACCAAACAACAATAGTTCCAATATTAAAAACAAAAAAGAGTCGCAAATTTCACAAAAGAGTTGTTAATTTGGACGGAGGAAACAGTGACTCAGATAATGGATCCGACGTAGCAAGTGTTAAATCAAAATCTAGTAAAGACAAAAAGAAGAAGAAAGACAAAAAATCAGCCAAAAATGAACCTATCCCGATCAAACATCGTCTTGTTGAAGTTGAAAAAGCAGTCGCTGCTGAAAATGACGCAAATTCACGCCTTCGCAAAAAGAAGCCGGACGCAAATGAATCAGGATTTTCACCAAAACTTAGACCATCCACACCTTTATCTCCTTCCGTTGATGAGATGATTTTGTCACCAGGGGAAGATTATAGACGCAAGATAGAAGAATTGCGAAATGAAGGTGGTTCAGCCTGGTTAAGGGTATTAAGTGAAATGGAATACTCCAAAGGTGGTACAGATAGGTTAAGAGAACCTCCGAAAATGAAAGCAATAGTAGATCAAGTTATAAATAATAGTTAAAGCTAAATCCTACAAAGAAAAGAGAAGTAATGTTAGTTCTATTGTTACTGTATATTATTACATGACTTGTACAAAATACTAAGTATTAACTTTTCAGTCAAATTTTAGGAAGCTTTCCTTATTTATTATTTTGAATATGATGTATTTATATTTTAGTTATGATTCATATTTGATTTTGTTAACCATAATTTTTATTGATCACTATTTTTTATTAACATACAATGTATTTTCAATTAAATTATTTTTTTTTTTTATCTAGATAGTTGCATTTATAAATATCTTTTCATATTTTAAGTACTTTATATGTTCATATCAGAACATATGAAATTTCATACTAAAAACATTTTTTATCTATTTATTACTCTAAAAACTATGTATATATATATATATATATATATTATAGAATTTTTCTAATTATAACTAATTATAACTAGTAGTTATAATTATCAGTATGATTTTCTTACCAAAAAATTATGCCTTTCAGAAGTCAGAACATTTAGTAAAAATGTAATAACTTTTTAACTTTTTATAGTATTATATATTTATATATATACTAGTAAAATTATCAAAATTATATAAAATTTTAAGATTTTTTTATATATATAAGCAATATTAAATAATAATCATCACAACTATTCAATAAATGATACTTCCAGCTCCTGGCCAGTCTGATTAAATATTAAATATTATGTCACAAATAAATTAAGAATAAAATTAATAGTAAAAGTAAATCAAAATAAAATACTATAAACTAAAAAGTTATACCAAAATAAAATATTATAAACTAAACATTAAACTAAAATACCATACTATAAACTAAAATTAAGTTTTTTTTCATATTATAAAAATACATAAATTATTTATATAATAAATAATAATATAAATAAGTAATTAATAAAGTAAACTGTTTTATTAGATAAAAACATGTTTGAATTATATTAAAATGTGTAATTATTCATAAAAACTGTGAATTACATTAAAACAAATGTATAAAAAATTTTAATTATTCTACTATTCATTCCAATCACCTGTTCTTCTATTTTCACTTCTTTATTATTTGATTTTTTGAATTAAAGTTTGACATTATATGCATATAAGTAATCTTTAATATTGATTATAAAAAATTATATTTTCAAACCAATTAAATTAACTGTTAGTACAGTAAAAATCAAATAAAAAAATTACATTTTTATGGAATTTTAATAATAAAAACAGATTGCAAAAGTATAATATACCTTTATATTGATTATTTTCTTTAGTATTTGAATATTTATTTTAATATCATATCACACTACATATAATATCCTAAGTATTATGCAAAATACCTGATTTAAAAATTATATAATATCTGCAGATATTTTATAAAATATTGGATATTATATAAGAGGAGTATATAATGAATAGTTTTAACAGAATTAAGCTAAAGTTATTAAAATTAAAAGAAGTACTAATTGAAATTAAAAATTTTATATCTAGTAAAATATCCGTTTAACTTTGAAGAATATTATAAATAGTAATAATTAGATTTTCACATAATAAGCATTTATATTAACTTCTTATTTTGCATCAGAACTTTTTTTTTGATAATTCTAAAATACTCTTTAATTTTTTTTTTAAAGGTATTTCATGTATTTTAGTTATATTAGAATTAATAATCTGTTTAAATTTAATGCTCTTTATAAATTATTTCTATATATTAAGTTAGTTAACATCAGGAAATTTTTTTAGGCGTAATTTAGTGTAATCTTTCGGAGGTGGTGTAAAATTTCGAAATATTACACTAAAACGTAATATTACAGAAGTTTACGCTCTTAAATTTAAATAATTATAGTAATTTGATAATATCTCGCTATCTACTGATTCAATCAAGACGATCTATAGCTCATTGGAATCAGCTCATC